>CM070036.1:151568918-151591205 GCA_036250615.1 Ptychadena robeensis | reverse complement strand
TCCCCCACCCCAAACTTCATTTCCCCAGATGTGTCATACTTTCCAGGAGAGAAGCATGCTGGAGAGCAAATGGGAAAGTTAATATATGCTGAAACTACCTCATCCTTCGCTTTCTTCCCTTCTTTTCCCTTTTTCTTCATCTTTACTTTCGTCTCTTCTTATGTTTTCTTCAAATCCTTCCTGGCCTCCTCCTTGCTTCTATTCTTTACATCCTTCATTGTTTCATATTCCCCCTCCTCCCTCTTCTTCATTTCTTTATTCAATGCTTTAACTCTTCTATTGTTTCGTTTATTTCTCCTTCCCTTCCTCCGGACCTCCCTCCCTTCTTACTTTCCATCGTCCTTTTCTTCCATTCTCCTTTCTCCATGGTGTCTGACTTTTCTCTCCTTTGTTGGTTACTTCAGCTTCCTTGCTTATTTTCTCCCTTCTTCCCTTTTCTTCTTTCCTCCTTCCTTCCTTTATCCATGGCTTCCAACCTTTCTCTCCTAATTGGATACTTTAGCTTCCCCTATTTCTTCCTCTCTTCTTTCTCTCTCCTTTTTTTCTCCTTACATCCTTCTTCTATTCCTTCTATTTCTATGGCTTCCAACCTTTCTCTCCTTTGTTGGTTACTTTAGCTTCCCCCCTTTCTTCCAATCTTTTCCCCTTTCTGTATTTTCCACTTCCATCCTTCTTCTTTTCTTTCTATCTCTATGGCTTCTCCTTCCATCCTTCTATTCCTTCCGTTCTTTGGCTTCTAAATGTTCTCTTGTTCTCTCGTTCTCTGTTACTTAAGCTTCCTTTCTTCTTATCTTATACCCTTTCACATTTTTTCTACTTACCCTCCTTCTTCTATTTCTTACTTCTTACTTCTGGCATCTAATCTTTCTCTCCTTTGTTGGTTACTTCAGCTTCATTGCTTATTTTCTCCCTCCCTTCTTTTTTTCTTCCTATCCTTTCCCTTTTCCTTCTTTCCTCCTTCCTTCCTTTATCCATGACTTCCAATTTTTCTCCTAAGTGTATACCCCTTTCTTCCAATCCTCTGCCCATTTCTCTCTCCTTTTTTTCTCCTTCCATCCTTCTTCTATTCCTTCTATCTCTATAACTTACAACCTTTCTCTCCTTTGTTGGTTACTTTAGCTTCCCCCTTTCTTCCTATCCTTTCCCCTTCCGTCCTTCTTTTCCTTCTAACTGTATGGCTTCCCCTTCCATCCTTCTATTCCTTCCTTCTCTATGGCTTCCAAACGTTCTCTCATTCTCTTCGCTTCCTTTCTTCTTATCTTACACCATTTCATTCTTTTCACCTTTCATTCTTCTTCTATTCCTTACTTCTCTATGGCGTCTAACCTTTTTCTATTTTGTTGGTTACTTCAGCTTATTTTCTCCCTTCCTTCTTTATTTCTTCCTATGCTTTCCCATTTCCTTTATTTCCTCCTTCCTTCTTTTATCCATGGCTTTCAACTTTTCTCTCCTCACCTGTTACTTTAGCTTCCCCCTTTTCTTTCTCTTCCCTTTCTCTCTCCTTTTTTCCTTCCATCCTTCTTCTATTCCTTCCTTCATCCATAGCTTCCAACCTTCTATCCTTCGTTTTTATTTTAGCTCTTTAGCTTTCATTCTTTCTTTCAGTCCTGTCCCCTTTCTGCATTTCCTCCTTCCATCCTTCTATTCCTTCCTTCTCTATGGCTTCCAAATGTTCTCTCGTTCACTGGTTACTTCCTCTCTTTTTATGTTATACCCTTTCATTCTTTCCTCCTTCCATCCTTCCTCTGTTCCTTCCTTCTCTATGGCATCTAACCTTTCTCTCCTTCGTTGGTTACTTTAGCTTCCTTGCTTATTTTCTCCCTTCCTTCTTTATTTCTTCCTATTTTTTCTCATTTCTTCTTCCTTCCTTTATCCATGGCTTCCAAACTTTCTCTCCTTATTGGTTACTTTAGCTTCACCCCTTTCTTCCAATCTTTTGCCCTTTCTTTCTCCCTTTTTTCTCCTTCCATCCTTCTTCTATTCCTTCTATCTCCATGGCTTCCAACCTTTCTCTACTTCTTATCTATGCTTTTTTTTGTGTTCCTCCTTCCATCCTATTTCTATTCCTTACTTCTCCATGACTTCCGAATATTCTATCCTTTGTTAACTTTGCTCCTTCCATCCTTCTTTTATTCTTCCCTCATCCATAGCTTCCAACCTTTTTATCCTTCATTGTCATTTTAGGTCTTTATTTTTTATTCTTTCTTCCAGTCCTTTCCCCTTTCTGTATTTCCTCCTTCAGTTCCTTCCTTCTCTATGGCTTCCAAACCTTCTCTCGTTCACTGGTTACTTTAGCTTCCTTTTTTCTTATTATCTACCATTTCATTCTTTCCTCCTTCCATCCTTCTTCTATCCCTTACTTCCTTGGCTTTTTTCTCCCTTCCTTCTTTATTTCTTACTATCCTTTTCCCTTTCCTTCTTTCCTCATTCCTTCCTTAATCCATGGCTTCCAACTTTTCTCTCCTAATAAATGGATACTTTAACTTCCACCCTTTCTTCCTCTCCCCTTTCTCTCTCCTTTTCTTATCTCTATGGCTTCCAAACTTTCTCTCCTTTGTTGGTTACTTTAGATTCCGCTCCTTTCTTCCAACCTTTTCCCCTTTCTGTCTTTTCTCCTTTCATCCTTTTTCTATTCCTTTTATCTCTATAGCTGGGCATACACGTCGCGATTTTTAGTTAAATTTTCGATCGTTTATCAAAATCGATCACGCGATCAGATTGAATAAAAATTGAAGCATGCCAAAGAATCCGAGCGATCGATTTTGTCAAAAATCGGACAGAAAAACGATCGTTCACGGATCCGTTCTGATGGATAATTTTAATCAAAAGCACATGAAGCGAGTGCTGTTAGTTGTCTCATGTGATCGTTTTAAGCGGTCCATCTATGATTCTTGTGGAAATTACCTTTGTGTGTGTGCTGTTGGTCACTAGTGATGGCGCGAACCTGGAATTTGATGTTCGCGAACGGCGAACGCGAACCTCAGCAAAAGTTTGCGAACCCGGCGAACCCCATAGACTTCAATGGGCAGGTGAACATTAAAAAACAAAGGGACCATTTCTGGCCACAATAGTGTTGGAAAAGTTATTTCAAGGGGTCTAACACCTGGACAATGACATGACAGAGGGGGATCCATTGCAAAACTCCCAAGAAATTTTTTTCCCGCAATAAATCCGCATATCGCGGGGTCTCCATGCAAAGCACTTGCTGTGCAGGGGAGAGAGCAGTGCTGTGTCTCCAGCTCCTTTGATATCGGGCAGCAGCACCCTGCTGCAGGGAACCTCGAACAGCTCCAATATCAAGCCGTGTGTTTCCTGCTTTAAGGTAGTCACACACATGTTGTTTTTTTCAGGTGATTTTTACCCGACCGATCACCGCACGCGTTTGCGTTAATTGAACTGACCCAAATCGAAACCCAAAAAATCGAAGTCGACCAAAAATCGTATCAAACCTTGATCGTACATGCCGTTTTTTTGGGTCAATCATTTGTAATGGAAGTATGCTGGTGGAGACCCTTAATCACTTCCTGGACGATCGACCCATAGCTCCCTATGCTGCAGCCATTCTGATCGATCAAGGAATCACCCCTTTTTGGCAATCGGCTCCTGCCACATTAACCCCAAATCGGTTCCCCAAGGTCCCGCATCGATTGCAAAATGATCAATCGCCGATTCCTAGATTGCCTGGAATGATCGAATGGATTGATCTCAGAGAAATCGAGGCGTCTCTGGCTTCCTTTACATTGATCATTGTCTTCTCGTCTGTGTAAAGGCTGCCATACACGGGTCGGATTCGCACCGGATTCCGGCACGATCGATTCCGGGCGCGTGCACGCGAAACGATCGGGCCGGAATCCCGTGCAGCCCACCTTGTCCGTCCGATCGGGTCCGACTGATCGGGGGCTCAGAATCGGATCCGCCAGAGAACCAACATGTTGGTCTTTCGGGTCCGATTCTGCCCAGATCAGCGGGAGTTGCATTCCGGGAGGTGATCAATCGGACACGGATCCGGCAGGACAAGGTGGTATGCAGCGATCGGATTCCTTAATTGGCCAATCGATCACACCTGAGGATCCCGGCGGAATCGCCGGAATCGATCGGATGGTGAATCGATCAGCCAGGGAATCCGTGCCGTGTATGGCTAGCTTTAGTCATATTCATATATAGAAATTTGGTGATGATATGATCATATGATGATATAATATGAGGGACTTTCTAAACCATCAAGTCTACCTGTGTTCAATCGCAGAGGACCCGGCACTACATAGTTGTTGGTAGATCTAACAGATATTTGACAGAGAGATCTAATAGTGTATGGCCAGCTTAAGATTACAACATGTAGCATAGCTGGGACTTATAGTTCCACAACACATATGGAGTCAAAGACGCATACATTGAACTTGCTACATCCCAGGAATGTCTTAATGAGAGCGGCTTGTCAAACTGACAGGGTTGTCTATATGACAGGGGAGGGGGGCTGGAGGTAAGAAGCAGAGGACTCCCCCTCCAGGTATAACACACATTCCTGTCCAGACAGACGGACAGACCTGTACAGACATATCCCTTCCTTCTGTATATTCAGTGATGCGCAGGACGTGGCGACTGACTGATCATTGCTGAGTTGTACCCACCATCCATCCTTGTGTAGCTTCTCAGCCATGTGCTTGTATAATCATTATCTCCTTTCCTCAAATCTCTGGGGTTCCTCTGAGGATGAGATATTTCTATGATATGGGGTTCATGTGTCCTTATCCAAAATTGGGGCATTGCATGTCATGGTAAAGGTGCCCATACACGCATACCCTGTTTCCCCAAAAATAAGACATCCTCCCAAAATAAGGAACCCATACATTTTTGCATGGGATTTAAGGCAGTGGTTCCCAAACTCTCCTTGCAGGGCCCCCCTTTTCTATTTAGGGTCCCCATACACCTTTAGATTACTCTTTCAGATATATTTTAGATCTCCTATTGGTTTACCAAAACCATGTAATATGAGGGACTTTCTAAACCATCAAGTCTACCTGTGTTCAATCGCAGAGGACCCAGCACTACATAGTTGTTGGTAGATCTAAAGGATATCTGACAGAGAGATCTAAAGGTGTATGGCCAGTTTAAGGAACATTATCGGGCACCCGCCCCTCCCTATTCAAACACATGTTAAGCATAAGGGCCAGCGGCCCCCTGTTATACCTTAGCGCCCCCCGAGGGGGGCCCGCCCCCCAGTTGGGAACCACTGATATAAGGCAACCCCTGAAAATAAGGCACCCCCGAAGATACGGTACTATAACTCTGGACAGGGGGGATCAGAGGGGGAAATCACAATGACACAGGAGGATCAGAAGGGGTTACTAAAATGGTAACCCCTCCCTTTGAGTCTCCTGTGCCATTTTGATTCCCCCTCTGATCCCCCCTGTGTCACTTTAGATGATCCCCCCACCCTGATACCCCAGTGCTGTATTCTTCTTCATGGAAAAATAATACATCCCCCGAAAATAAGACGTAGGGCATCTTTGGAAGCAAAAATTTATATAAGACACTTTCTTATTTTCAGGGAAACACGGTAGATATGCACTAGATCGATGGACGATTCATGCGCAGTCACGGCCATCTAGTGCATATCTAATGTGTCCATCTCTGTCTTCGAGCAGGATTGATTTTTTCCGCTCGAAGACAGGGACGGTAACATTAGCTATGCGCTAGATAAATGGAGGTGAGCAGGCACAGCGTTAGAATCATCGATCTAGGGTTATTGGACATGATAGTAAATCACGGTCAATCTCCACTGCTTTGGATGGGGACTGTGGGCCTCCATGCAAAGCATCGCCTGAGCTGGATGACGCAGCAGTGCTACGCCTCCAGCTTCTTTGATATCGGGCTCAGCGCGACAACCTCAAAGGCTGATCCATCTCACGGGCATCGACCCATGTATGGCAGCCTTAAGTATTTATGCCAACATCCCCAACATAAATAAGTACATAAAACTAGAGGTCGGTCAGCGGCCAGCTGATCAACATATTGGGGGTGGCCACCCCCCGGGACTTTGAGGCAATGTTCCAATGAAGGGATAGTTAAGCTGGCCATGGCAGTCAGTGTTTGTAGCCATTCAATTCAAGCGCAGACGATAAGTAATGCAGATAGACGGCGAAAGAAAACAGAAGGATGTGCTGCTTCTCCTTTCATTGTCCATTCACAGACTGGGGTGGTTTCCAGAATTTGACTTCAGTGAAATGGGTTGAATGTCGCTTGGCATCAGACTGAGACATCTAGTGACAGAAAGGAGGTACTGCAGGGTAATCTCTGGGATGAAGGTGAAGATTGCAGAAAATTATTTTCTTTTAAATCTTTTAATAGGATTCTCGTTTTGAAGAAAGACAAACACGTTTGGTCATTTTTGTCCATTTTCTATTAGTCAACTCAAAGATAAAACAGATTTTTAAAAATAATTTTTTTTTTTAGAGGGAGGCAATTATCTGTTGTCTTCCGTGTACATTCAGGTATTTTTGCAATGATGAGTTCAACGACGCTTTCTTTCTTGGCGTGCGGGCAGCCAGGGAGCGCAATAGCACGCATACACTATCCAGGTCCCAGTTACAAAGAGATCCCGGTTCTCCCGCCACCCACCATTGCCAGTGGGGTGGAGAGCCGCCCCGACCACGTGGAGCAGATTGGATTGCTGGAGGGGATACTGCTTGTGTTGTGCACCTGCTGGACCCGTTCCAAGAACCGGCCACTATTGGCCCTATTTGCCCACGTAGGTGCGGTGGTGTGAACCGTGTGGGTATCTCAGGTATAGCGGGTCTTGGACTCTTCTTAAGGATAGTTATTGTTCCAGTTTACCATGGGCCCATTACACTTATACCCTCCAGTTCTCTGGACCAGTGGTTCCCAAATTTTCCCCCCTTTTCTAATGACTAAACATGTGTGTAATCTAATGTCAGTGCAAATACAGCTGCTCTGTGACGGCCTCAGAGGTTGTCTAGGTTGTCTAAGAGAATATTGGGAGTAACAACACCATGAAGTCCAAAGAACACACCAGACAGGTCAGGGATAAAGTTATTGAGAAATGTAAAACATGCTCTGGGGGTGCTTCTCTTTAGCAGGGACAGGGAAGCTGGTCGGAGTTGATGGGAAGATGGATGGAGCCAAATACAGAGCAATCTTGGAAGAAAACCTCTTGGAGTCTGCAAAGGACTTGAGACTGGGGCGGAGGTTCACCTTCCAGCAGGACAACGACCCTCAACATAAAGCCAGGGCAACAATGGAATGGTTTAATACAAAACATATCCATGTGTTAAAAATATTCTATATTTTATATCCAGAATATAAATGTACATGCAGCACTGGGGACTCGGGTTTGAATTTCAGTCTTACTATCTGTTAGTTTGTATCTACTTCCAGAGTAGTTTGAATGTCCTCTCCGTGAATTTTGTATGTTCTCCCCGTGCAATTTATATGTTCTTCCCGAGTAGTTTGTATGTTTGCCCTGTGTAGTTTGTATGTTTTTCCTGAGTAGTTTGTATGTTCTACTTGTGTAGTTTGTATGTTCTTTCTGAGTAGTTTGTATGTTCTCTCTGTGCATTGTGTATGTTCTTCCCGTGTATTGTGTATGTTCTCTCCATGCATTTTGTATGTAAGCCCTGTGTAGTTTGTATGTCCTTCACAAGTTGTTTTTATGTTCCACCTGTGTAGTTTGTATGTTCTTCCCGAATAGTTTGTATGTTTTCCCTGTGTAGTTTGTATGTTCTTCCTTAGTAGTTTGTATGTTCTACCTGTGTAGTTTGTATGTTCTTCCCGAGTAGTTTGTATGTTCTTCCCGAGTAGTTTGTATGTTTGCCCTGTGTAGTTTGAATGTTCTTCCCAAGTATTTTGTATGTTCTACCTGTGTAGTTTGTATGCTCTTCCCGAGTAGTTTGTATGTTCTCTCCATGAATTGTGTATGTTCTCTCCATGAATTTTGTATGTTCTCTGTGTGTTGTTGGTATGTTCTACCTGTGTAGTTTGTATGTTCTTCCTGTGTAGTTTGTATGTTTGCCCTGTGCAGTTTGTATGTTCTTCCCGAGTAGTTCGTATGTTCTACCTGTGTAGTCTGTATGTACTTACTGATTAGTTTGTATGTTCTACCTGTGTAGTTTGTATGTTCTTCCTGAGTAGTTTGTATGTTCTCTCCATGAATTTTGTATGTTCTCTGTGTGTTGTTTGTATGTTTGCCTTGTGTCATTTATATGTTTGCCCTGTGCAGTTTGTATGTTCTTCTCGAGTAGTTTGTATGTTCTACCTGTGTAGTTTGTATGTTCTTCCCAAGTAGTTTGTATGTTCTCTGCGTGATTTTTGTATGTTCTCCCTGTGTTGTTTGTATGTTTGCTCTGTGTAGTTTGTATGTTCTCTCCATGCATTTTGTATGTTTGCACTGTGTATTTTGTATGTGCTTCCCAAGTAGTTTGTGTGTTCCACCTGTGTAGTTTGTTTGTTATTCCTGAGTAGTTTGTATGCTTGCCCTGTGTAGTTAATATGTTCTACCTGTGTAGTTTGTATGTTCATCTCGGTTAGTTTGTATGTTCTACCTGTGTAGTTTGTATGTTCTTCCTGAGTAGTTTGTATGTTCTCCCGTGATGGACCACTGGGTCTTTTTCCGCTGTCACTAGTTTACTTTTCATTCTCTCTATCTGCACTGATAATTTTTTTTTTCTTCTGAATATTGTAGTTTTAAAAACCTGATCAGAAATAGCGCTGAGGGTATTTACTTAGTGGTGGCAGAGGATTTGTTGTCTTTAATGCCTGCTTACACACTAAATATCCATCCCTAATGGCCCGCGTGCAGCACACACAAACAGAGGAAATGGTCCATAAAGCAAATAATAGCAGCAGCTGCTGTCTCTGCGGCTCCTCCCCGGGCGCGAAGGTGCAGTTAGGCCAGGACATGGTTAATGGGCGTCTGGTTGGCCCTCCTGGCTGTGGATGAAGGAATGTGGAAAAGGAGAGCCGGAGGAGTGAGTCAGTTAAACTTTATTCCATCTGCTGGAGGAGAGGCTGAGGTTTTGGCTGGAGGAGAGGACAGATTGAGAAGTAGTTATGGTGGGAGGGAGATGCTATGGCTGTCTTTCACCATCCTGTGCCTGGGCACGCTTGGCAAAGTTTCAGTAACCCATAACATACCCAACGCCACCAGATCCTACAATTTAACTAGTAATGGTTGCTATGTGTGGTCTTCATAACATGCTCCATGGTCCACCTGACCATCACACCTACCTACGTTCATAATAACAATTGGAATTTTGACCAGGCAAGCTTTAGACCCTTATGGTTGTGAAATTATTTGCTATGTGTGGTCTCCATAATATGCTCAGTGGTCACAAAATGTTTTTTGGGGATATGAAATAATATTTAGCAATGCTAGAAATATCTATAGACGTCTATATCCACAGTATGGGCAAAGATTAGTGGTCACCTGACCACCACACCTACCTATGGTCATGTTAACAATTAAAGTTTTGACCAGGCAAGCTTTAAACCCCTGTGGTTATCAAATGATTTGCTATGTGTGGTCTCCATAATATGCTTAATGGTCAAAAAAAGTTTTGGGGGGATATGAAATAATATTTAACAATTCTGGAGATATCTATAGACGTCTATATCCACAGAATGGCCAAAGATTAGTGGTCACCTGACCACCACACCTACCTATGGTCATGATAACAATTGTAAATTTGACCCTTTTCTGGTAAAACCCCCTACCCCACCCCCACTCAACAACTTTTCTTTTCTGGTAGCAACCACTCAACACCCCCACCCCCTGTTTGACTGGGGGCCCCAGGCGACTATTTTGCCTAGGGCCCCCAAATTCTAGAAACGGTCCTGCTTATGGTATGATATACTAAGAGTTGCTATGTGTCCTCCCTATGAGATGCTCAGGAGTAAAGATGGTCGAATTTATTTAAAAAATTTGACCATATTGACGATTTCGAGTTAATTGCAATACCCCTGAACATGGTATCATCACCAAACTTGCTAGAGATGTAGAGAAGGGTTGGGGGTACATAAAAAAAAACAACTATTGTTCTAAAACAACTAGTTTTTGCATAAATTAAGTTCACGTCGCAATACAGAGGCACGATTTTAAGCTGTGTCCAGCGGTCCACGATTGAAAATGTGGTAAGCAGTGTTTCAGATAATGGGCCACATTGTCCAGTGCGGCCGATCACAGATGTGGTAGTGATCCCATTCAAATCAATGGGCGCGATTGACTGCGATCACCGCGACACGCCCATTCATGTGTATGGCCACTGATCACGGCTGTGGGGAAGAGCATACAGAATCGCACCTGATCGCCCTGGATCACTCCCATAGAGAATGAATGGGGTCGCATTTAAAAATCATGTCGCAATTCAGTGAGGCACGATTTTTAACTGCACCCATTCATGTCTATGGGCGCAATCAGCGGCAACCGCGTAGGTGACCCCATTCAAATGAATGGGCGTGATTGGCCAAATGCTTAAGTGGAAACGAGCCCAAAGTGTGGGCAAGCCCTTATGGTTACATATTGTGATCCAACCACAAGGACAAATGTGGATTTCCAATTATACCTTCAACGAGAATGTAAACCGAAGATTCTTCGACGCTGCGATGGCCCCCGTAGCAGAGATGATTTCTGGGAGATGTTCTGCATATCTGCCCTCCGGTCTTTGACGTGACATTTTCCATTTTCTAAATTTTTTTCTCCAAAGTTTCTCAAGTTTCAATATGTTTGTATGAACTCCCTGTGTAGAATCCATAACATGTCAATGTGATATGAATTGGGGCTTTGACCAGGCCACAACCTCTTCTCTTCTTCTGTTGGTTGATAGAGATGGTCCAAAAATTCAAAAATCAAATTTTTATGTCGACTTTGTCGCAATTCTGCAGGATAGTCTCAACTTATTTGGTGAAAGTCGTTTTCACTTTCCAAACTTTCGGTCGGCTTCATTTTTATATTTGACCTCCCTAGCGGTTGAGACGCCCCCCGTTTGTCCGGAATAAGCCCCATATACCCCCGGAAAGCCGCAACATATCCTTCTGCTTCTGGAACCACCCATTCAGCGTCATCTGTGATGATGACGATGACTAGAGATGGTCGAATTTTTTGACTAGCTGACTTTGTGAGCTGATTGCAAAGCCCCTGAACATGGTATCATCACCAAAGGGGTGGGGGGCTGCACCATAGACCTCCATTATATTTAAGGGGACATCAGTTTACCAGTCCACATCGGGGGGATTCAAGCAGAGGACTCTGTACTCTGCTAAAATCTCTCGTCCTGCGCCATAAAAACGCTATCCCCCACAATGTAGGGGGTGACTGCTAGGGAGGTTAATTAGTAAAAAAATTGTTGGCCAAACAGTTGGCTTGGTGGTCGGTTCCCAGTTAAAATTGGTGTCCTCAGTTCGGCGACCAGGCGAACACTTCCGAAGTTCGATCTGCCTCCCATACTTAATTTGGAGGCAGATCCAACACAGAAGTGTTGTCTGGTTGGTGGACTGTGAACACCCTATGTTTCAAGCAAACCAACTGCCGGGCAAACTGTTTTGCCATCTCTAATAGAGAACATAATCCCCCACCTTATGAAATGAGTATAGAGGTCTCCCAAACTTCTTACCCATTCCTAAAATAAAAATACATAATTCAATAAAAAAAGAGTAAATAGATGAATAAAATAAAAAACATACATTTAAACAATGTCCCCACTGTAATCCATTCTGCTCTGATGACCCTCAAAATCAACACTGGATGTGCAGTAGCATGGGAAATTTTTCCCATGCTACTGCGCATGCCAAACAGGTTACTTTGAACTTTATATATATTTATATGTACAGGAAGGTACCCGGCCAGTGTAAGTGCTTCTGCTCAGCTCTAGCCTGGGTCCTGTAGTACATCATAGTCAGAGAGTTTGAGAGTCATTTACCCAGAAGGGATTACAGCGGGGAACGTTGTCACAACTGTGCAGGCAGGTCTGCTGAAGGGTTTAATAAAAGTCAAAAATGGTTCATTTGTTTTATTTCTAGGGCTTTCATCCAAGCCATTAGAAATGGGTAAGGGGTTCAGGAGACTCCTATACTCATTTCATAAAATTTTTTGTCTAAAGCAGGGAACACACGGCTCGATATAGGAGCCGTTTGAGGTATCGGAGGAGCTGGGGCGCAGCACTGCAGTGTCTTCAGCTCAGCCGATGCTTTGCATGGAGACCCGCATTCCCCATGCAAAGCAATGGACATCGACCGTGGTTTACGGCCACATTTGATATGGGCCAGATATCAAATGATAGATGGCCGTGAGCGCGTACGGCACTTGAAGCGGCCATCAATCTGGCCCATATCTACAGGTGTGTTCCCTGCTTAACAACTTGCATATTTACATATGAACATGTGTTTTTTTTTTCAATTAGATTTTTATTTTGAACCAGAATGAAAAAAACATAATATTTTTTTAAGGTGCATCACAATAAATAAACAAACACAATAAATATAACAAAAAGGGAATATTGAATTCTATAACCAAACCATATTGCAAATATTACAAATGACATTGGATGTATTACTGCATTACCCTCTGACACATTTTGTGTCAACTTGAAAAAGCCCTGCTCAGCGAAACACAGAGATAAAAATATGGAATAAAATATTTGCATATATTAACATACAATATTTACATATATTTACATATAGCATTTACACATACCATTTGCATATATTTACATACACTATTTACATATATTTATATATACTTACATATTAAAATGCTTAAAGCGGACCTACCACCAGGAATCTATGTTTTCATTAATGGCACTAGAAGTGCCAATAATAGGGAGGAATGCAGTGAAAAACCCCAAAAACGTATGAGCAATTTAGTAATATAATCAGGCATTCCTCTTCACTTCCTGGTTAATGGAGAAAGCAGGACCCGGCAGAACGTCACAGCAGCACGTGATTTTTCAGTGTAAATCCAACACATGGTGGTGCAATATCGCGGGTGGCCAGTGGGGGCGTTCAGTGATATTCTATGGCAAAGCAGCTCACTGAAAAATCACGTGTTGTGACGTGCTGCCGGGTCCTGCTTTCTCCATTAACCAGGAAGTGAACAGGAATGCCTGATTATATTACTAAATTGCTCATTACAGGTATGTTTTTAGGGTTTTTCACTGCATTCCTCCCTATTATTGGCACTTCAGGTGCCATTCATGAAAACATAGATTCCTGGTGGTAGGTCCGCTTTAAAGATTTTATACATTCATTTTGTTTAGTTAAACCCCTAAAAAAATGGAATGGGGTTTTCAGTCTGGGTAGAGATAAAAAAAATATTATTTAAAGCATATGAAATATTTTTTTAAAGCAAATATTTATTTTAATCTTTTATTATTTTTTTTTTTATTTCTGAATTCTGGAACTTTTTTTGCAGTGGTATTTTATTTATCCCCCCCCCCCCCTTCCTGAGATGGCCAAATTCTATTCTAGGAGTCTGGGTGGTGAATGGGTCTTCAGCTTATTCACCGTACTCTGAAGAGCCATAAGCTTTACATTGTCTTGAGATGACATCATCAGCCAAGCACTAGAAGAGGCTTCCTGAGCAGGAGCTGGTCTGAGGAAGGAAGGGCTGCCAGGGTAAGCCTAGGACATAACAAGCAATGAACAACTTAAAGGATCAAATTAAAAAGTTGAATATATCCTCATGCAATGTTTGTAATGTTGACTCCATAAGGGATTGTTTCCCCTAGGGTGATCAGCCGTGGATGGCCACGTTTTTAATCGCTTCGCCATATCTGTGGACAATTGCTCCCACTCATTTGTTAATTTCCATCTAAAGCCAGCCATACACAGTCGGATTCCATGGCCGCTCGATCACCTATCCGATCGATTCCGGCGATTCTGGCGGGAATCGCAGGTGTGATCGATCGGCCAATTAAGAGAATCCGATCGCTGCATACCACCTTGTCCAACGGATTCCGGGACGGATCCGTGTCCGATTGTCCACCTCACAAATGGCAACTCCCCCTGATGTGTGCAGAATCGGATCAAAAAGACCAACATGTTGGTTCTCTGTCGGATCCGATTCTGGGCCCCTGAACGATCGGACGTGATCGATCGGACAAGGTGGGCTGCACACGATTCCGACACGATCGTTTGGCGTGCACGCGCCCGGAATCGATCGGCCCGGAATCCGGCCGGAATCCGACCCGTGTATGGGGGCCTTTAGCGATCATGAGCTGATGGGCGAGATTGGACGCAGATGCGATTTTGAACGCCACCATACCGCGCTTTTAATTGTGGACCATGTCCGATTGCGTACCCTAGTGAAAAATCTTAAAAAACTGTCAGTCTGACCACGAAAAGTCAAGATTTACTAAGGAGTATCTAGCGGGCCATTTCTAGCATTTAGTGGGCCCTATGCAAAAATTTTGCCTGGGGCCCCAAGTTGTTGAGCTGGGGGGTGGCGCTACCAGGAAAGTTGGGGGGTTCTAGTGAATGTGTGCAGGTGACGCAAATATGTGCATGCGGGGGCAGCAAACTTGTGCACGCAGGGGGGTGTGAACATGCATGTGCAAGGGGGGTGTGTATATGTGCGCTTGGGGGTTCCCCGTGGCCCTATGCGCCTGCATATTTCCCATAGCGGTAGAAACAGCCCTGGGTATGTAGAATGACATTCACTCATCGCATGCATGTGTCAGGATCTGTGTATAGTGCGGTGTTGTGTGTCCTGGACCCCAGTGCAGACACTTTCCTCTGTATTGGGGGAATATTTGTACGCATGTCTCGGCTTGCAGCGGATTGTCTCTCCCGGCGCAGCTTAGATTTTCCACAGCTGCTTCCAGCTCCCCCCAGTTTATGGATGTCACATACCAGATGATGCTTTCTCCATGAAGCTGAACTTTACACGGCTCCATCCCACTCCCTCATATTTCTTCATCCCCCTCACTCTTCAGGGAAGGAGGCTGCTGGAACAGGGATACTTATCTGTGGGATGCGGCCAGCTCCAGGAAATAAAGGAAATCCAAAGTTTTTATTTTTCCACATAGAGATTTCTCTTCACTTCCTGTAATGTAGACACAACAAGAAGTTAACAGAAGAAGTGCCCCCCTCCCTTGGAAGATTCCCCCTCTGTTCCTGATGTGACAGCAAATTTTAGATTTTTTCATCACTTTTAGTCCAACCAAAATCAACTGAGAGAGCGAGACGTCAAAACCTGTGAACAACAGCAATAACTAACTTTGTTAGTGAGCGCCTCAGATGAGTAGCAGGAGATGGTGTTTGGTACTCACCCCATATGTAGGGTGGTCTTCCTCACTTTCTCCCTCACTGTCCTCTGTGTCAGCCTCCTGCATTGTAGGTTCTGCTGCAGATGGACCTCCCTGTTTCTGATTGATCCTCCGATTAGCTGTCTCCATCCACAGGTCACCAGCTGGCTTTGGGTCACATGTAACTCTCACAGTACAACACCATTTGAGCCCCCAGATGTCATACCTCAGTAGTGACACCCTGACATTTTCTGGGTTAGTAACTAACCCCTAAAACTACCAGCAGTCCAAATGCCATCCTTTCATAGTCATATTCCAGCTGTCAAACAGTGCTTTTCTCTTGTCAGATTTTACCCTTACATATGCCTACTCTGAATTCATCCCCCAGATCTCCAACACCCTTAGAAGTCCAATCTTTATTTTGGGGGATTATTCATTTACATTCCCAATTTCACCCCCCTAACTGCAACCTCTCATAGTTATTCATGTTTCCCTGCAGTTATACAAGTGACATAATATGTATACATGTAACATTTAGCTGCGGCCGCCCAGACACGGAGCGCCTCCAAGTTGTTAGTACACATATGAGCTGTGTAACAATAATGCTGGTACGCAGAGCTTGGTTTTGGCCCCTTTTGAGTACCCGAGTACCACTTATGTGCACCTCTGGGTATAATCCCTCAACGCTTTATAAAACCGAAAGAAGAAAAGACTAAAGTTAGATGCAGGAGCATAGACCTGCATGGCCAACCTTGGCTTTGACCTATTCAGAAGGATTGTAACTATTTGCTCAGAGTCTCCCTTGCTAGAATGATCACTGCTGCAGCCAATTGCAGTGATCAGTCTTTAAATCTTTACATATTCAGCTAAAGAAACAGTATCAGTTAAAAATAATAAAATGTATTCCTATTCAACCGTATCATCACCCTTAACTCCTTCATTTCCATCTCCCTTTAGCTGACTTATACAATAGCCGGCCATATACAAATGTGTAAATCTATGCTTTGTATTAGAAAATACAAGGGCTCAGCATGGTAATTGCGGCAACAGGTCCATTTAAACATCAAAGCACTGGCTGCGGTCATGTGATCACATGGAATATCATTATATACAGTCTGGTTCATAAATATTGGGACATCGACACAATTCTAAAATTTTTGCCTCTATACACCACAATGGATTTGGAATGAAACAAACACAATGTGCTGTAACTGCAATCTGTCTGCTTTAATTTGAGATATTTACATCCAAATCAGGTGTAGGAATTACAAACAGTTTGCATATGTGCTTCCCATTTGTTAAGGGACCAAAAGTAATGGGACAAAATAAAGCCTGAAGTGTGGAACGCATAGACCTCACCAGATGCTGGGTTTCATTCCTGGTGATGCTCTGTCAGGTCTCTACTGCAACTGTCTTCAGTTCCTGCTTATTCTTGGGGCATTTTCCCTTCAGTTTTGTCTTCAGCAAGTGAAATACATGCTCAATCGGATTCAGGTCAGGTGATTGACTTGGACATTGCATAACACAGTGGTTCCCAAACTTTCCTTGCAGGGCCCCCCTTTTCTATTTAGGAACATTATCAAGCCCCCCTCCCTATTCAAACACATGTTAAGAATAAGGGCCTGCACCCTACTGGATTCCTTACCCCCCCCCCCCCAAGTGTGTGGGGGGGGGGCCTGTTTTCCTTGGTGAACAGTCTGTCTGTCCTTCTGAATTATTTTGACAATTGATTTGACTTGGCATGTACAGTATCTCACAGATGTGAGCACTCCCCTGACAATGCGGTAATTAGTTTATATCAGTGTTCTTCAACCTTTTTGGGCAAAGGCACACTTGTTTCATGAAAAAAATCGGAGGGCACCGACGATACACATAATCGCGGCGCACTTCCGGTCCCCGCCGGAAGAACGTCATCAGCAGGTGCCCCGCTGGAACGCAGATGCGTACCAGCAGAGCAAAAACACCGCCCCTGGTCTGTGGGAACGCGTGTTGCTAAGCAACCGCATCCTCACAGAGACGGTCCGTGTATAACACGGATCGGCTGTATAAGACTTATAATATCCTACTCGCGACCACTGACGGCATTCGAACTGGAGTGTACTGCATCTCCCCCTGACAGGCACCTGATCTCGAGACTGTACGACCTGCTCCAGTCGACGGAGCCACTCCCCTCCTTGAATCTAAAGGCTAAATGGGAAAGAGACTTAGGAACCCCCCTGACGAAGGACAAGTGGGTCTCGGCTTGTTTAGCTGTCCATAAAACCTCGGTGAGTGTGGCGGTCCAAGAGACAAACTATAAATTACTCACGCACTGGTACAGGACACCTGAGGTCCTTAAACAAATGAGACTTCCAGTGGACGACAAATGCTGGAGATGCCAGAGCGACGTGGGTTCTTTGATCCACATCTGGTGGGATTGTCCTAAACTCCAACCATTCTGGCAGGAGATTCATGGTCTGATCGAGCGAGTGACAGGGGTGGAAAAACGGCTCTCTGCCATGCATTACTTGCTATACACGATGCCCCGGACGGCCTCCCAGGTGGTCCCCCAGTTTAAAAGCCTGGAACGGCATCTTATTAACGCTGCTAAAGTGCTTGTACCCAGACACTGGAAATCGGAAGTTGTGCCGACGGCACAGGAATGGTTCCGACAGGTTAAACATGTAAGTGACATGGAACAACTGCTCCACATCAGGGCGGAAAAGCTAACTAAATACAATAAAAAATGGAGGAAGTGGAATATATTTGAATTATCAGATGAAGGTATCAGACTCGGGGCGTCTCCATAGCTGGATTTAGTGTGGAGAGGCCCGGACTCTTAACTGTGTGCCCATCTCTGGCTCCCCGTCTCTCTCGGATCCCTTTTCTGTCTCACCCCCACATCCCCTTTTATGTTTTATACTGGTTTTGTAATTACGGTTAATTATTGTTGTTATTGTTTTGATGAGATGTCTCAGTACGGAATGTATTATATGTAATAGACAATTTTGTCCTCTAAAACCTCAGAAGATACTGACAATGTATGGATTCTGTATATGCTACGGATGTATTCCTGGGAACATCTCCTATGGTACTGTGTATGTATGTTTGTTTTCTGTGTAAAATTTCAATAAAGAAATTATTGAAAAAAAAAAAAAGACTTATAATATAAGAGGCAGCTAGATAGGAGGTTGAAAACCCACGAAACACCAGGCAACATCCCACGGCACACTAGTGTGCCGCGGAACGGTGGTTGATAAACACTGGTTTATATGTTTTAATGAGGGCAACACTAAGTCAAAAATGTCCAAATTGTGCCCAATTACCTATTTTCCCTCCCCGATGTCATGTGACTCATTAGTGTTACAAGGTGAACTGGAAGTTCAGTAAAGGCTGTAAAGGTGCCCATACACGCATAGATGGGCGCTAGATCGATGGCCGCTTCGAGCGCTGAGGTGGAGTTCACGCCCATCAATCTACCGCCCTTGTAATGTGGCCACCCCTGTGGCTCGAAGACAGGTCGGTGAAGAAGGTATCAGACGTGTCCGTAAATTCTGCTCAATCTGCATCCAGAGGGTCTCCATCCAAAGGATTGACCTAGAATTGCCTGAATCACCACGCTGTGCTCGATCAGGTCATCAATTGAACACCTGTCGCAGCATGTATGGGCACCATAAGAAGATTGCTAACACTCTGATCCTGAGCTTCAGCATGATGACCAAGGCCATACAGTGGTAAAACAGGACGGGTTCTTCTCAGAACAGCCTCGCCATGGTCTACCAAAGAGTGCTGCCAACATTGCTGCAGAGGTTGTAGGGCTGGGGGGGGGGGGGGGGGGGGGGGGTCAGGCTATCAGTGCTCAGACCATTTGACAGTAACACACTTTCAAGACCATCACGGCCTTGCGTAAGAAACGGAGGGTAAAGATGCTGGACTGGCCAAGTGTGTCTCCAGACCTAAATCCTATGGAGCATCTGTGGGTGGTCCTCTAATGGAAGATGGAGGAGTGCAAGGCTCTGTGATGCGGTCAATTCTGAAAAAAATGTCCGTTGGATAGACAAGGCCAACGGGGAGATGTTTGACCATAATACACTGTGCCATTTTTGCCGAAAACCAAAGATATAATTCTAGAACTGTGACAGGTGGTGGTTTTGTCTTGTTTTGCAGTTGACCATTAACTCTATTACATTACAAATTCCAGAGTTAAAGTTTGGCAGTTGTAACAGGACAAGAATCCCATGCACACCAGCAAATCTACAAAAAAGAAAATAATAAGATGTTGCAATATCCCAGTCCAAGTCCAAACCTAAATCCAATTGAAATGCTGTAGTGGGACCCGAAGAGAGCTGTGCATGAATGAAAGCTGGCAAACCTCAATGAACAGAATCTTTGTTGTAGAGTAGAGTCACCCAACACTCCTCCACAATGAAGCATGAGAACCATATACGGGGGTGGTAAGGTGGTTCTAACTATCAAACCACAGGGTGTACTTAATTTTTCACATATTGGTTTTATTGTTGTAAATACATAATGACATGGTCGGGGGGGGGGGGGGGGGGGGGGGGGGGGGGGGTCTGTTGAAGTTAGATTTAAATCATTTTAGGAGAACGCCTTCAAAGGTTAATGTAGCCAAAAAAAAGGAGCCAATGAGACGCTTTAACCCTCTACGTTAAACGTGTATATTTATAAATCACAGTTTATAGTTAATGAGCCTAATGAGTAATTATCGGGAGATGTTCTCTGTACACTGAAAGCAGAGACTGAGTAAATTGTGTAGGAAAGTAAGATGGTTTAAATGATCCCCTGGGGGAGGAGGGGGGGTTGGACGCCGTCCAGAAATAACAGCAACCCAGCCAAGGCAAGCACAGCCTTTAAATGAACAGAACTACGAGGTCGTCAGATGTTGGTGGTGGGGGGGGGGGGGGGGGGGGGGTGAGTGTTTTCTCTGCGCAGGTGCCAAAATAAAAAAAACCTTTCATGTCTTCTTGGTCCATTACATCGTCTTCTTACATTTTGTGGGACTAGGTCACATGATCTATGTTAAAACTCCATCACAGGCTTCAATTGTTTATTTTTTCTTGGTTATTTTATATAAAATCATTTATATTTACATTGCTCAGCCGTTGAGCTTTTTCTGCGTTTTGGGAAAAGCTCACCGCTAGAGACGGTCAACGAGATGCGGAAATTTTGACATAAGCGTGCAAATTGTACGCAGACATAGAGGTGTGGTAGAGGGATTTCCAGTTATTAACCTATCTAGCGTTCTATGCGATTTTGCTGCCGGCCGATGTGTGTGCCTGCTCGCAAAATCGCCCACCGATCAGGAGTGCACACATGGGGCGACAGATCTCTGTTGCCCCAAATCCCGGTCAGCCAGGGAACGGACATGTCTGTAACCCTCTGGCCGATGCCGTTAGTTTCAATGGAGACCGGTGTCCCCATTGAAACTAACGGCCGGCACACAAAGGGTGCCCGCAGATGCTGTGAGCAACGGAGAGCAGAATAATGACATCATCACTCTGCACTCCATCGCTAATCTGTGCTGATTTGTCAGCCCCCACTAGGTACGTGTGTGGGGGCACTAACTCTGTTTAAATTACTGCCCTCCCCCCGTCCCTGTACACGTGGGCTGGAAGACCAATGCCCCTCCATTAACATGGAGGTCTATGGCGCCCCCCCCCCCTCCCCTGGAACCCCGGAAATGCTGTGGCGATATAGGGATATTGTCCAGCTTTCCAGGGGTATATCGGGTGTTCACAATCCCCGCTCCTCTAGGGTTTGGGAGTAACCCAGTGGGAGAACTGAGTTCGCTAGGGAGGTTAGACTTTAAAGTGTACTTAGTTTTCTTGATTTTGGCTTCATTATTGTACATTCATAATGGGGGGGGGGTTATCTCTGAGGTTCATACTTTTAGGAGAAATCTTTAATGGCCTCTTTAACATACCCCAAAAATAAAGAAATTCGACATTAGCATGCAAACATACTATCATCACCAAAGTTGCTGGAGATGTAGAGAAGGGTTGGGGGTATACTACAAAAAAGTATGTCTCTAACACAAATAGTTTTTGCATAAATTAAGTTAAAATTTTTTACAATTTTGACTTTGTTTTAGAACTTGATTTATGCAAAAACTACATGTGATAGAGCAAAACTTTTTTCCCCCAAATGTTCCCAAAACCCTTCTCTACATCTCCAGCCATTTTGGTGATGATACCATTTTCAGAGCCTTTGCAATCATCTCACAAAGTTAGCAAGTCGAAAAATTCCCTAGAATACAATTGACGCTTTGATCCGCAGTTGATTCGCATCCGGTTCACCACCGTGCCCACTTGTGGCAATCGATCAGGCGTAGTCACCCACCTGGATGCTGGGTGCGACATGCTTGGCTGTTTAGAAAACCTGGGCATTGCCAGAGGACACCGTGGCTAGTGTGGACCAAGCTGTTGGCTCGGGGTTCCTGCTTTTGGTGCTGAAAATCAACTCCAAGCTATACGCTGGAATATGTAACGGGGTGCCCTAACTTTCTCACATTCTCTATCTATCTCCATGATCCTGACCAGGATGTGACCACTCTGTGACATGCCCTCTCTCCCTGTATGATTGTCAGCTCTGCGGGTTGCTCCGTGTTGACTTTCCTCTCATTGTCTCCCAGTTTGGCTCGGTAATGACCACCCTCCGGTAAGGAAGTAAGGAAAGTACTACTTTGGGGAGATATAAGTAGACGGGCGGCCGGGAGAGAAGCGGCGTGTAATGATATGTCATTTTATTGCTCAGCTTCCCCTCGTACTGAAGACTTGCTGATGTGGCAGCCGAATTCCAAACACAATATGCTGCAACGTGGTCACAGGCCCATTCCTGCTACCTGCCTGTGATCTGCACACATACCGCACACATCAAACACACGTATGTGCACCAGATCACGCCGCTCCAGCAGCTGCTGCTCAGTGATTGATAACAGATATAAAGCTGAACTCTAGACGCAAGTATCTGTATGAGCCCCCATACACCTTACAATCTTTCCATACAATTTCTGTACAATCAACTTTTCTTCTAC
>CM070036.1:151526192-151544260 GCA_036250615.1 Ptychadena robeensis | reverse complement strand
GGGGGGGGGGGCGGCCGTCAGAGGGGTGCCCAGTTCTCTGTGTTGGTGAAAGGTCTTGTAGTGGCCCGAGAAACGGTCACTAACCTGTATATTTGCATTATGTAATATATGCTGTATATGCTTATTACTTAGTGTGTCCCACCAAGGGTTACACATGCTGTGTACGTGCTGCTCTGACCATGAGTCATGGCCGGGTGTTTACTCTTCAGTTTTCCCTCCAAAATGTAGCAGAGATATTCCTGCCCAGTAACAGGCCTTATGCCAGCGCCTGTCTGAGGACATAAATAGGCGCACCTCAGAATGTTCTGGGCTCTCTTGCTCTCTGGCTCTCCTGCTTTCCTGTCACCCAATTGATATACAGCTCCCTGGAGCTTTCAGCCTTGGAAAATGTCCGCCAGAGGAAATGTCCGTCAACTAACACCCAGCCGATTGGTTCCAGCACCATGGGCACAGCACTGCAACATAGTAACCCCATGTATGAACCCCATGCCTGCCTCCAGGTGATGGCACCAAGCATGTAATTATCCCTAAATAAACTGTAAATAGCCCCTATGGGTTGGCCTGGACCTTCGTTTATTGGGCTGCGAGTGGAACCTGGAAAGTGGACAGAGGACATCCAACCTTAGAGAACCTGGTGCCGTGAGTACTTGTACACTACATACTTGCACGGCGCTACAGTTTCCTGGCAAGAAAATATTGTGTTCTCCTTGAATGACCACCAATGGATATCCAACGCCGCCCCTCAATCCCATTGCATACAAGAATAGTGGTGGTTCTTTCCTTAAAATTATAAAAAAAAAAGAAGCACATACACATCACCCAACTGCTGTCTTGATTCGGGCCGATCGATACCCAGGTCGCCGATCTCCCTGGCCGATGCAGAGGTTTAACGCACTCCACTACGTTGAGCCCTGCTTCGGCGGAAAAAAATTTCGTCTGTGCCGCGGCCCGCGTTCATCCAGGAGCGTGATGGGTGATCGCTCATGTGGGGACAAGCCCTTATCCTGCCTGTAGTAACACGCACCCTGTATGTAACCCAACTCATACTCTTCCCATTGAGAGTTTCTCTCATTTATTGGGATAATCCAAGGAATTTTCAGGAGGAACAAGTCTGCATGGGTAGCCTGCACATAAATAAAAGGGAAAAGGGTTATTTCTGGTGAATAAAGTAAGTACACCCTTGACATTGCAGCAAATAGTTTACCGTATTTTTCGGACTATAAGACACACCCAGTTTTTAGGGCAGGAAAACCAGAAAAAATTTTTTTTATACGTTTTCACATCAATTGGGTTAATGCAATGAATTCAATGAATGCAATATCCAATTCAGCCAGAAGGTGTCAGTAGCAGCAGTACACTCTCAGCAGAACTTCATATTTCACACTGATCAGCTGGAGGAAGGGGGGAGGGCTGGGCTGTCTTCTGCTCTGCTCTCCCGATGTTACTGATTCTGTGTCCGTGGGGCAGCAGAGTGATTGCTGTTCCCACGGACAGAAGAGATAGGTATAGATGCAAGTTCATATATACTTCTCTCTTCATTGCCTATGCCAGTTCAGGGCTGGCAGAGGCAATTACACATTTCAGATGGGAGAGCCGGCATGTCACATCTGACAGCTCCTCCAGCTCCCCTGGCTTATCTTCGTGCCGGAAGAGCTGGCGGGAAGCCAAGGCATTCGGACCATAAGACGCAGGCACTTTTTGGCCCCATTTTGGGGGTGAAAAACTGCGTCTTATGGTCCAAAAAACATAAGACGCACTGATGTTGAAAAAAAGTAACTTCTGGTATGTGGGATGCGGAAGTGACACTTCCGCGTTCCAAATACAGAAAGTGATACTTTGCGACATTAAAAGAGCAAGCCCTGCCCATCACTAGCACCGATTGGCACATCCCTCAATAAAGGTACAAGACACATCCAGTTGTTGTAAATACGGTTCCCCTTTATTGTAGTCACATCACAGTGCCAATCACACTCCACGGTATTTCTAGGAGCCATCTGGGAGCAGAATCTGCCGCTTCAGTCTCTCTGCCCTAGCCTTCTCTACCCAAGCGACCTCCCCTGGCTAGGACTGCCCTTGTCCCCAGCGTGGGGTACAAGGGTGAGGCCTTAGTTACATCTCAGTGCAGGCCTGGTCTTCGGATCCACAGGCCTGAGGCCTGTTCCCCACTGGATCCAGTACACCTCTGCTCTCTGCTACTCTGCTGCCAGGTAGACCCAATAACCATAAAGTCCCTAACTTATATAAGCTCCTATTCTCCTCCCAAATGGCTCTCCAGATTACAATATCACATGTTCCAAACATTTACAGTGACACCTCCCACCTTTTGTTTTGCCCAGCAACAGCACAAACACAATCACTGACATTACTCATGGGGACACAGTTACCCCCTCACTGACCATGGAACAGCACACTACAATCCACCTTCCTACAACATCACTTCCGGGGCTGTGGAAAAAGGTTCAGAACTACTGCTTTAATGCATTGGAAAGTAGTCAGTGTACAGCTTGTATAACAGTGTAAAATAACACACAGCCATTCATGTCTAAACCTCAGGCAACAAAAAGTAAGTACACCCCTAAGTGAAAAGGCACTGACCTCTTCTATGGGAGAGGGTTTAGCCATGACTTTTTTTTAAAACACATTCCCCTGTTGCTGGGATGAATCACCGATCCCCAATTACTGGCATTGCGTAGGAAGCTTCCCTGGTTTCTCTCACCTTTTGTCACGAATTGTACTTCTGCTCTATTCATAGTGATGACCCAAGTTGTGAGAATCTTCAGATGACTTCATGACCCCGGTAGAGACGCGGCATGCCTTCGGTTCAGCTTTTATTAGGATTTGAATCTAACATGTGGCAATTATGTAAGTTTATTCAGAGGGAGAAACCTCAACCTAACCTTCGGACCTTTACTGAAGCAACGCGTAAGATCTACAGCGACTCTTTGTGCTATGAGAGGAGAACGGCCCGGTAAGTGCTCAGATGTTAGATGTGAGGTTGATTATTACTGGAGATGTACTGAGGGTAGAATATGAGCTGCAGATCTCTGTGTTGGTAAAACCAAGAAAAGATTGTGTTCTCTTTGAATGGCCATCATTGGATACCCAACGCTGCCCCTCAATCCTGTTGCATACACCAATAGTGGTGGTTCATTCCTTAAAATGTAAAATCACATACAAATCACACGTCGGCTGTCTTGATTCGGGCCGATAGATACCCAAACCTAAAAACCATGTACTTACCTTCCTCTGTTCCTGGTTCCCAAAGTCATTATTTTTTCTCTTCAATTCACCATCTTTTAAGATGGCTGTCAGAGCCTCTTACCCTACTTCCAGCCTCCTCTCCTCCAGTGATTGTGACAGACGGAAGCAGGGCCGCCATCAGACCATCAGGGCTACACTAATCAAATGACTCTGACCATCAGATAAGTCCTATTTAATAAGCTGATCCGATTGATCATCTGCTTCTCTATGAGTTCTCCAGAACTTGGGAGAAGTTATTATCCCCAGTGGTTATTATTACTCTGGGCTTTTTTTCTCAGAGAAAAGAAGGTATAACTCACCCCCCCCCCTCCTCTGGCCACGCCCATACCCACCCCTAGGACCGCCCCTTAAAGCCGAATAAGTATAGTCAACAGGACGCCAGGGTCCCCGCACCCCCGTATGGGTGTGCCGCCTCCTCTCCCTCAGGATGGCTAAAACTCCACCCCCCAGTCCAGGCTGAAGAGAAAGATCTCTCCAGCATGGATGGGGGAGGAGACACCCCATCATAGGGCCACCGCCCATAAACAATGGAAAGGTGCCGCCCCTCCCTCGCTGCACATTGCGAGGGAGGGAAATAGGGGAGGCACAAAATCGCCCACCCGCGCTGAATGGCCAACACTCTCACCCACTAAACAACACACATGGCCCCCCCCCCCCGGTGGGCCACCCACGACGCACTGCAGCCAGTGCCCTTATTTCGGGGCCAGGCTGAAAATAGGTGGCGGAACCCCGTTCCTGTGCGTTTCGCCAGTAAAAAAGCCCTGTTATTATTGTATACCAATACTGGTTACTAACCCTGTATAACCAACCAGGCCAGAGCAGAATTGTTCAATACTTTAGTACTTCCAACGTTATTACTGTGTTGTAAGTTCAGGAATCAACCAATGACAAGAGGCGGCTTCTGCTCCACAAATAACTTTTATTTCACCGCCGAGGCCCAACTGGGTCTTACAAATGAATGTCCCAGGAACGGTTGCAGGTGACAGGGGCAACCTCTGCACAGGCATTGACCCCGCAGACACTCTGGCGTGGTTGGCATCCACCCCACTGGAACAATGGCACGTGTGCAAGCAGGGTTGGTATCAGAGCAGGTGGGCATGAGCAGGTGACTAAGGAGTACGCCCAGGTCGTAGATGAGCGCGGGGGGTGCTATAAAAACCCACACCCCTTTCCATCCGAAAAGTTGTTGGGAGGGTGGAGCTATCAACACCCCCTCCATGCTTCTGCTTCCACAGTGTGCAGAGGCTGCTGTCAGTCCGCCTCTGCACGCTAACTGTGGAAGCTGTTCGGGCAGCCCGCGCCGATGCTGTTCGGGCCAGGGACGGGAGTACCCTCTGTCCCCCCCTTACGGGGTCCCAATTGAGCTGGCATGCTGACCTGGTTTGGTGAGCCTGGCCACTGTTCAAGGCAGGAATGGCTGCAAGTTTCCCTAACTGGGACTTAAAGATAGGCTGTGTGCTATTGCGCTCCCCAGCTGCCCGCACGCCAGGCTTAACAGTTGAGGGTGGTAGGCCTCAGAGTGGACAGTGTGCCCAGTTCCTCCAACTCCCTCAGGACCTTTCCCACTGAGCACCACCCCGGGGGCTGTCCCCTCCATTATATCGGCTCTGCACCCCAGGGCATCTTGGTCAGGACCCTTAAGGGGGATGCTTACCTAGTCCTGTAACATCCCGTCACTACCATTTCTCTGCAGGCTACAGAAGCATTTTAAGATGGCCGCTTTTACCTTCTTTACATAACATCCGCACAGTATGGTGTTTGCCAACGTGGGACATACGGTGCATTAGGTGAGAGAAGGTTCGCTGCGTTTATTGCCTCTTTAACATATGCAGCATTTTATATATATAACTTATATTTACTGTTACTATTTCCAGCCAGCGGGTAACGCACTGAGCTCCTTCTACATGTACAAAAGCAAATATTAAAAAAGTATTTACAAGTCAGCACAGCGGGAAGCGCGTTCTGGTTGCTTTATAGAGTGGCACTTACTTAAATTCTGGAATTTAACGAGCTCTGGCTGGGCGCGCATGCTGCATACTAATCGCATTGAACAATCGCTTGCAAGTGCGGGATGTAAAGTCTTTTCCATGACTGTGATATATCCTGCGGGTTTATTGTACATTACAGGATCCTGAACCATCTGGGAGGAAGAAAGCAGAGGTAATCAAATGGTAAGTAAGAATGTTAGTTCATAAAGGTATCTATATATATCTATAGCCAGGGGTGCACATAAGTGGTACTCAGGTACTCAAAAGGGGCCAAAACCTAGCTCTGCGTACCGGCATTATTGTTACACAGCTCATATGTGTACTAACAACTTGGAGGCGCTCCGTGTCTTTCTTCCTCTATTGCTGGACTGAGCACCGCCTCTTCCTGGTAGCCTTGCTTTATCTCCGCTGGAGGTCCTGTTGCAGGCTCTGGTGCGGTGTCTTAAAGGGACCTTCATCCTCTGCACACCACTGCTCTTCACTACACTGTCAGGGGGCGGATATCAGCGGCGCCCAGAAGAGATGTGCAGTTTTATATATTGGAAGTATGGGCGGATGCCGACCCCCCGCCCCCATGATGCTACCCTGGACAACCGCCCATAATGTGTGTACTGTATCAGAGCCCTAGCCATTTCCCACTAAAAGTCCCTTGTTTCTTTCCTTCTATAACTGGAAAACTGATATTTAACCATTATGACATTTGTCATTTACACAAATAGGTCATTATATTCTCATAGGAGGGCTGAGCTCAACATTCTACGCGTAACAAAAGATGAGAAGATCCCATTTATATCACTTCCCCTGAATAGGGGTGTAATTCAGTATTGAATGATGGAGGGACACAATGAATATTGCCCTATAATATATAACGTATGACTCTCCGGAGTCTTCATTATCCTGGATCTAAGCGGTCCTCTCCTATTTCCATTTATCTCTGTGATATCTGTTTGGCCTGGGACATAATTCCTTTAGACCTTCACAAACAGAATTATGCATTTAATCATTTTGCTTTTCTCTAAATATAGGTCAAAAAAACATTGTAGGATATAAAGAGGCTGATGGTATAAAGTGTATGGAAGTTCTATAACAATCATAATTCTTATGTTGCCTCAAAGTGGTCAATTTAGGGAGGCCCACACGTAATGTTTAGTAAGAGAGACTTTACATAGTCAGAGACTGTAGGCATGGTACATGAGATAAATTGAAGAACATTACAAGAAAAGGGGTCAAGAGCAGGGGTGGGCAAACTAAGGCCCAGGGGTCGGATCCAGACTAGATCCTGCCACTTTCATCTCCACTCCAAGATCCGACCCTTCCTGTCCCCAGAGACCACTAAACTCCTGGTACACGGTCTCATCATTTCTCGTCTGGACTACTGCAACATCATCCTCTCTGATCTTCCTCTCACTAGACCAGTGGTGGGCAACTGAGTTGATATAGAGGGCCACAAGGGCGGCCCTCGGCATTACTAAAGGGCCGCACATAACATCGATCCAGACCCTCCCCACGTCTCAGCAGATGGTGGACCAGAACCCGTCAAGCAGTCAAATGCCAACAGCATCCACCCCCCCACCCCTGGGTGCAGCGGTCATATGTAGTCTTGGTTTCCCGGATCAACATTGACAATTTTATATTTTATTGTAAAGTTGATTAATAGTTTAATAGGGTTTGGGTGCCGCATGTGGAGGACCAAGGAGGGCCGCCAAACAACACCCAAAGGGCCACATGCGGCCCCCGGGCCGCAGGTTGGGCACCTAGGCACTAGACTGTCAGCTCTTCAGTCCATCATGAATTGTGCTGCTAGACTCATTTACTCCTCTAACCGCTCCTCATCTGCTGCTCCTCTCTGCAAATCTCTACACTGGCTTCCAATTGTCCTAAAAATTAAACGTCCTGTGCCTTGCTTTTATATGACTCCACACCTACTGTCCTACTTACATTTCCAACCTGGTACACAAGTACACCCCTAACCGCCCCCTCCGCTCCTCCACTGACCTACTCCTACTCTTTGGAACTCTCTTCCTTGCCCCATTAGACTTGGCTTTTCCTTTGCCACCATCATAATCTCAGCCTCTCCTACCCACCTTCTCACTCCTGACATCACCACCCTGCCAGTCCCATCCCCCCACCTATTGTATTCTTTGTTCCCCAACCTATTAGATTGTAAGCCCGACTGGGCAGGGTCTAACCTGTAACTGTAACCTGTAATAATCCAGACCATTTAGCTTAATTTTTGGTCCTTTGTCCATGCCATAGATTGCGGTGTCACCCAGCGATCTGTGACTGCAGATGTGCCCTCTACTTCTTTTGATGTTCTGCCTCCTAAACCTCTGGGCTCGAGGATCAGCTCCCTCTACTGGTGGTACTAATAAAGACACTTGATGTGGGTCATGTTCCCTGCTCCCCCTGCTGGCTGCTCTGGTATCTGCACTTATTAGCACTACTTATACCTCACCTGTAGTCCTACCAATCAGGCCACATGACCTTGTATTTTAGGAACCTTCAGGCAGCTTCCCAGGTTCTGCTTCATCTTATTGCCTTACTGCTTCATCTTATCACTAACCCTTGGACTACCCTGTTTTCTCTGTACCTCGCCTTGGAACTAGTGTAGCTAGGGACTGCAAACTGGGGGCTCCCCGCAGCAAAATCCATCACTCTATGTGGGATGCTCTGGTGAATACCGGGGGGCTCCTTAGACTCTGCGCCCTGGTTTGCGCTTGTCTGGTGGCGCGGTGGGTCCACTGCTACCGTGGTTTACACGTTAAAGTCACCTTGTTGAAATGATGCTCCCCTCCGTTTGTTCTCTGCACTTAATGCCTAGAGGTGTCCAATGGGTACAATGCAGTGGCCTGATCATGACATTGTGGGTGCATCCTCATGGTGACAGCAGCAGCCTCTAGGAATTATCTCTGCTCATTGCATTTGTTTAAAGTTTAGGAAATGTAAAAGCAGCCTATTAAACCTCACCACCATTGTAAGTGATGCATGGAATTTGCACTCCTATGGTGGTCGGCCACTACAGACTCTTGGTCTGGCCCCTTGATCAATTTAAGAAGCCAATGTGGTCTATGAGTCAAAAAGTTTGCCCACCCCCCAGTCTAGATAGTTAGAGATTGTAGGCATATTACATGAGATAGTCAAGGTTGGTTGAAGACAATAGACAGCACAGAAAAAAAAATTTAAAACACAAAAATACAATATATAATTGTGAAAAAAACGGAATCAGATTTTTATTCTTGCTTTATATATAAGTTATTTAAGTATTAGGTTCTGCTTGTTCGCCATCACATCTATCATGCAGTGTCTTCCTTCTGCTGTATTTGTAATGGTTGATTTCTAATCTGAGTTCTACTGCCACCTAGTGCTGTGTATGACTCATTGAGAATGGAAGGGTGAATAGGTCAGTCAGAACACTAGGGGGCAGTAATTAAATCAATACTTACAAACATGGCAGTAGGGGAAAGACGCTCAGAGGAAAGCTAAAAGCTGGATGAAGTCGCTGTAAGTTGCATCTTTCACTCCATGTCATGTCCCCTTGAAATGAAAAGTAAACTCTCCCTTTATTACATTAGTCAACCATGTTTTTCGTGCTTTTATTGGGACTTATATGAGTATATGATCTAAATTTAGCTATAAAATGTATTCTTTGTCCCTGATAAAGTTTCTAATCATAGAGAAAGGCCTGCATACTGTCCTCAGCGTTAAGTTGGGCATAATAATTCTAATTTATGGAGATTAGAGCCCCTATAGGGAGTAGAGGGAGTTTGTCTAAACTGAGGGGGGTATTATTTCTAAGATTTGGTCCAGGACAGGACTTTCTGTAACCCACAGAAGCTAAATGAACAGGGGTGCACATAACTTTAATAGTGAGCTCCTCAGATGAGTACCAGGAGACAGTGTTTGGTAATCACCCCATATGTAGGGTGGTCTTCCTCACTGTCTCCCTCACTGTCCTCTGTGTCAGCCTCCTGCATGGTAGACTCTGCTGCAGATGGACCTCCCTGTTCTTGATTGAGCCTCCGATTATCTGTCTCCGTCCACAGCTGGCGTGTTTTCAAGATGTGAAAAAGTAGTGGCTGATGCTGTTCGGGCGCTGTCTTTCCGCATCTTTGGTGTGCTAAATTATAAGGGCCCTTAAGTCGCGGGAAATCCTCCGGCAAATGTTCTGGCGCACATATTTTTTCATCCTGCGCAGGGAAACAGCTCATGGCTTTACATATGTTTACTCATACTTTCAATTCCCAGATCTCCAACAACCTTAAAAGTCCAATCTTTTTGTAGTAATTTACATTCCCAATGTCACATCCCTAACTGCAACCTTTCAGTCATATTAATAATTCCCTGTGGTTATCCAAGGGACATAAATTGTATACATTAAAAAAAAAAATGTTGGTTATTTAAAAAATCAAAATTTTAGTGTATACATGAAGCAGTGAAGCTGTAATACCAATTTCAGCCTGAGTGTCGCTAGTGAGCACTTGTTGTCACTCTGCTTCTGCTCACAAGGAGGAAGGAGAGAGGGAGGGGGAAGCTTCTCCATGACAGTCAGTCAATCAATAAAGGTCCGCATAACTAGGTTTAGACCCCATTTGCGTACTGGTGGACCACTTATATGCACCCCTTTATATGAAGCCCATTCCACTCAAAGGCCATAATTGTGCTTTCCAATCATTTCAACCCAGAAAGATGACCACTTTTACAGCATCATGACTCTGGAAAAGTCCCTAAACCGTTGATAGTTCTGATAAGTGCCGAAAACGTTAACATATTTATTCATTCGTTTTATTAAAACATTTCAGGAGCAGCTAGTCATTGCAGTTTACTGGCTCTTTAACCTTGTAGACAGTGAGATACGATCTCCTCTTTGCAGACAGTAGTTTGCATTTCATACATAATATTACCATTTAAGCGACTCCTTTTATGTGAGTTTATTCCCATCTCTGGTATATAAATATTTGCTGGTTTTATATAAGGAGAACATGTTCATAAATTGAATCTGTAGCCCTTGGAAACGGCGTTGTAATCTAATCGTTCCCATTCAACGTACATCCGCCGTATAATCATTGCCAATTCATGCCAGTATGAACTGGAGATTCCTTCGTCACATGGGGATAGTCTCAAGTGAGCTTCTCCTGGTTCAAGAATCTCTACGGGCAAAATGATAACGGGCAGGGGTGAGACATATATGATGGGCACGTTTTGATCACTTTATTATTGCATTGTACTAATAGGAAACCATTTTCATATATGGCCAATAGAAATGCTGGAAAAATGCTTGCACCTCAATGCCATGGTGAGCAAATCATTGGACAATAGGGGGATCAAACGAAGGGTAAAATAGCTAGTATGTTGTAGATCTCAGGTGCCCAACCTGCGGCCTGATGCCGCATGTGGCCCTTTGGGTGTTGTTTGGCGGCCCCCTTTGGTCCTCCACTTGTGGCCCCCAAAACCTGTTAATGCATATGGCATAGGAACTCACCTGTTCACCGATCCTCCATTGACACGTCCTCACCTGGGAACTTCCTTGAGTGGTAAGAGGGACTCGCTGAGCACTCAAATTGGCATACGTGTCAGCTAAAAGGGGACCCAGACAGTGCCTGAGTGCCTATGCTTCCACAAGACTACTTTGATAATATCTATGAGGCACATAACTTTTGTTGATGTATATGGGGCATTCCATACATCACCATGTGTTACTTCACATGGTGATATATGGAATGCCCCATATACATCAACACGCTGACCCGGCTTTCCTAATCAACTTTGGCGGTTTTATATGTGCGGCCCTTTAGTGATGCAGAGGGCCGCACTTGTGGCCCTTCATATCACCTCATTTGCCCACCACTGTGGTAGGTCATTGTATATCTCTAGTGCTTAATTTAAATCAACTGGACTTGCTGTGTTTTGTTTCTTGTTTACGTTTTGCTAGTCATCCGACTTTATCAATTCAGGGTGACTGTGTACATGGAAATATATACTCTGGGGTATAGCTCCAATCCACACAACCTGTTAAAAAGCATGGGGTCTGAGCCTCATGGAGGTAGGTGTTACTACATTAGCATGGTTGGAGCTGTGAAGTGTTATTAACCCATGCAGAGGGAGGTGTTAAAACTACATTATATGTGTATTGAAACGGCAGTGTATGTGGCAGACAAAAGATGTCACCCTAACTGCAACCTTTCAGATATATTAATGTTTCCCGGTGGTTTTTTAGGGGACATTAAACTGAAAGAATTTTGTCAGTTTAAACATTTTTAATTTTAAAGTAGTGTTTGCATGATACAGTGGAGCTGCAATACCAATTTAAGCTAGTGAGCACTTGTTGTCACTCTGCTTCTGCTCTCATAGAGGAAGGAGAGAGGGAGGGGAGACGCTTCTCCATGACAGTCAGTTACATCAACATAAATCAATTGTATGTGTTTTGAAACAACATTGTATGTGACAGACAAAAGATGTCACAATCCCTGCACCCCTGTTCAAGCTTGGCTTCTCCATTTTCACATATATGTCCTCCTTCACGCCTCTCCGGAACCAGTCCTCCTCCCTATCCAAAATGTGGACTTGTAAATCCTTAAAGCTCTAAAACAGAATTCCTGTGCGTTTGTGGCATCCAAGCTTTCAAACGGCAAAAGCATATGTAGGTTGAGTAATCATGCTAATGTAGTAACACCTTACCTCCATGAGGCTCAGAGTCCATGTTGGTTAACAGATTAGGGGGATTGGAGCTATACCCCAGAGCATATATTCCCAGTAAAATCGTGTACTGAATTGAGAAACATGACTAGCAAAACGTCTTCAAGAAACACAGCACAGGAAGTCCAGTTCATTTGAATTAAACACTTTATAGCAATTATAAAAAGCTAGTAGTTGTTTAATTCGTTCTAAAAGTGTGTATATACTGAAAATATAGAAAGTATATATATATATATGCATACAATTGAATTTTGACTTACCTCTGAGCCAGTACAATGGCAGGAAAGCTCTCCACCATCCTAAAAAAAACTATATACTTACCTGCTGTTCCCTGAAACTATTATTATTATTAACTTTTATTTATATAGCGCCAGCATATTACGCAGCGCTGTATTAGAGAGGAGATACAACAACAGTATAAACCCAGGAACAGGTATGACACAGGATGAGAGAGGCCCCTGCCCGGATGGGCTTACAATCTTAATAGGTTGGGGGAACAAGGTATACAAAGAGGGGGGGGGGGGGGGGGGACTGGCATGTTTCCCTGAAAATAGGACAGTGTCCCCTGGGGTATCAGGGGGGTGGGTGGATGACACAGATGGGGAATCACAATTGCACAGGAGACTCAGAAGAGGTGGGGGGGGGGGGAATTACCATTTAACCACTTCTGATCCTCGGTGTCTGTCTGTTGACTCGAGATTTCGAATTTTTTTTCAAAAATTCGACCATTTTCGACGATTTCGAGTTAATTTGCAAAGCCCCTGAACATGGTATAAATCACCAAACTTGCTGGAGATGTTAGAGAACGGTTGTGGGTATACTCCAAAAATAAGTATGTCTCTAACACAAAATATTTTTGCACAATTAAGTTCAAAGTCAATAAAAATTTCGAAAATCGGAATTTCGACTTTAACTTTGAACTTACTTATCAAAAAGTACATGTGCTAAAGCACACTTTTTTTTTCAAATGTTCCCAACAACCTTCTCTACATCCTCCTGCATTTTGGATGATACCATGTTGCAGGGGCTTTGCAATCACTCACAAAGTTAGCAAGTCGAAAAATTCGACCATCTCTACTGTTGACAGCTTGGCTTCCATGTAGAAAAATGTTGATATAAAAATATGATAAAAAATACCAAATAAATTTAATAAAAATGCAGTTTTTTCTCTTTTACATATCGCACAAAACTGTTCCGGCAAATCCTTTTCGTCCATTGTTGGAATAATATCTCATTGCATTTGGGAATGCATTCAGGCTGAAAGGTTTTTGGAAGGATGCTGCCGGCGGTCTAGTTCAGAGCATCGACGACTGAACATCATCCAAGATTTCCCGGCAGCTGAATGGCGACGCTGCGGGCGTAGCATGTGTGTGGGGAAGCATGATCTCAGAATCACAGAGAAGACTTAAACATAGAAATATGTTCAATCACAATATACACACAAAATGGAAAAAAGGGAACGCAAAAATAAGACTGATCCTAGATCTGAATGAATGACATATTCTTATTAAATACTTCGTTCTTTACATAGGTGAATGTGCTGACAACAAAATCACACAAACATTATCAGTGGAGATCACATGTGTCACCCCATGGAGGTCTGGATTTGGGGTCACACTAAAAAAGTGGAAAAAATGGCTGATCCAAGTTTGATGTAATGTCCTTACACCAAGTTACAATGAGGCTCAGTGGTGTGTGTGGCCTCCACGTGCCTGTATGACCTCCCTACAATGTCTGGGCATGCTCTGGATAAGGTGGCGGATGGTCTCCTGGGGGATTTCCTCCCACACCTGGACTAAAGCTACCACATCATAATTAATTGGCAAGCTTATTTTACCTACAATCCAGTTCCATAAAGACATGGTTTGGTGGAGGAACTCAAGTGGCCTGATCCAAGCTATGTTGAACTGAAACACAGATGAGCCAGGTCTTGCCACCCGCCATCAGTACCTGACGTCACAAATGTTCTAAATTTGTTGCTAAATGATGGCAAATCCTCAAAATATACCCCAATCTCCAGAGGTAGACCTCCCACTGAAGAGTTAGGGTTGGTGGACACCTGGGAGCAAAGACATTAACCTGGGAGCAAAGAGATGAAGACCTCCTTGCTCAGGCAACTTGCTCAGGCAAGACCTGGCTGTGTCAGGTCCCCGCTCGGCCGTGGTCCCTCTCGCCCCCTAGGTTGCGGGTGTCCTCACCTGATCGGCGTCCCTCGCATGGGGACACCGTGCGGGGCTCCAGGGTCTCGTCGGGGCCCTCTGGCCAGCCATCCCGTCCTGCTCCCGTGCGTGCGCGCGCATGCGCGAGCGCGAGCCCTCGTCCGAGTATTAGTGGAGTGACAGGAGGTGTGTCCCCGGCGGTGCGCCCCTCCCAGGGGGGTGGTGCTGGGGATACACTTCCTATATAAACCAGGTCAGTCCAACCAGTCATTGCTGGATGATTACAGCTTGCTGTGTGACCCATGCTTGAGCTTGCTCTCTTTGTACTTGAACACCCGATATTTGACCCTGCTTTGGCTTTGACTCCGTCTGACTTCTGGAACCCCAACCTCTGCTTGTTTTTGACTCTTCTACTTGCCTGCCGCCTGCCCCGACCCACGCTGTGTTATTTGGATTTGCTACGATTGCCGCCTGCCCTGACCTACGCCTGTTTTTTATCCACAAACTCTGCCTGCCTCGACCTTTGCTTGTGACCTCGACTATCCTTCCGTCTTCCTCCTTAAAGGGACTCCTCCTAGAACCTCGTACCACACCTACCTGGGGGGGTAAGTCAGGGAAGCAGGACCTTGCCAACTGGGAGCGGGAAAAGACCACAGGGTCCCCTCAAGGGATCCCTGCCTATCTCCCGCTAGGGGGGCTCTGGGAGAAGACCCTCGGTTGGCATAGACTCCCTGCTCCTGACACTCCTGTGCTAATCCAGGTTCTGTGGTGAAACCTAACAGGCTGTAACCGAGTGCTGGGGTAGCAAAACCTGAATCCAGAGGCTAAGTGGGGGCTTGTCTATAGTGAGGAGTGCGGCGGAGATTGGGAGATTGACATCTGGACTGCACTGACTCTGGACCAGGGCCACCACATCAGAATTCATCGGCAAGCTTATTTGACCTACAATCCAGCTCCATAAAGACATTGCTTGGTGGAGGAACTCAAGTGGCCTGATCCAAACTATATTGTACTGGAACACAGATGAGCCAGGTCTTCCCACCCAACGTCAGTACCTGACCTCAAAAAGTTTCTCAATTTGTTGCTGAATGAGGGCAAATCCTCACAATATACCCCAATCTCCAGAGGTAGAAGGTTGGTGGACACCTGGGAGCAAAGATATGAAGACCTCCTTGCTCAGGCAAGACCTGGCTGCAACCAATTACTGGGGTAGCAAAACCTGAATCCAGGGGCTAAGTGGGGGCTTGTATATAGTGAGGAGTGCAACCGGGATTGGGAGATTGACATCTGGACTGCACTGACTCTGGACCACATCATAATTCATTGGCAAGCTTATTTGACCTACAATCCAGCTCTATAAAGACATAGCTTGGTGGAGGAACTCAAGTGGCCTTTGTTGAACTGGAACACAGATGAGCCAGGTCTTCCCACCCAACATCAGTACCTGACCTGAAAAATGTGGCTGAATGAGGGCAAGTCCTCAAAATATACCCAGATCTCCAGAGGTAGACCACCCACTGAAGAGTTAGGGTTGGTGGACACAAGATGAGGAGCAAGTCCATGTTTATGGTTTTGTCCAGCAACCTCATAAAAGCGCGATGGTCAAGTTTTACAACTTCCACCCATATATAGCTACAGCAGCACATCACGTTGTAGCGGCGCGTGAGCGATGTGTGTGTGTAACCACTCACGCAGCCAGGTTCTTTAAGGTGGATGTCCTCTAGCTGATTACCAGGTTCCGCTTGCAGCCCTAATAACTCCAGGTCCACGCCAGCAGGTGGGGACTATTTACCGTTTATTTAGGAATATTTACATGCTTTCACCATCACCCAGAGGCAGGGATGGGGTTGGAATATGTTACAAACTGCTGTTGCTCACGAGCGGCTGGACCATGTTGCTGGATGCTGTGGACCTTCTCCAGGGTGTAACACTGGCGGCCTGTAGTTCTCTTCTGGAGAAGCAGGGCGAAGCCAGGTACAATCCAGGGAGAGAAGAAAGAAGCCAGGAAAAAGCCCAGAAGCTTCTAAAGGACTTCTATTTATGCCCTAGTAAAGGGGCAGGCATAAGGCCTGGCTGGGCTGGACTATATTGGTTACAATTTGGAGGGAAGGAATAAGTATACACCCAGACATGAGTCATGGTCCAAGCTTATCGTAAACAACAGGTGCAACCCTTGTCAGGGAGACACACAACAATATATGGCATATACAGCATAAACAGTATTATGCAGTGCCTATAATACAAAATGGATATACAGTTTGGTGACCGTTTCTCGGGCCACTACAACTTTTTTTTCATTTTATAATAACATTTTCAGGAAAGGACTTCTTCTTGTGAACGTTGTTACTTTTAAGGATTCTACTTCCACAGAACATCTTCTTGTTTCGAATTAAGACCGTCACCCACTGTGCAACCTCCAATTGACAATGTGACACTGAGTAAATTAAAACAGCGCGGAATGAATAGAACGGAGAAAACTTAATTTGCAGACAGAGGAATGGAACAAGAACGAAGCCGTGACACCCAAATTTTCCCTGGACTTTGACACCATGAAGCAATGTGCTGATCGGAATACCATGTACAGAGAGTTCCTGTCAGGATAACGAGGTCAGGAACATTGCGCTGGCCGGGTGAAAGCGCCGGTGGGGGGTTGCAGGCGTTGGGAGCCTCGCTTGGCAGAATTGCCCTTCTACATGAGTATGGTTTCTATTCTTCAATGAAGATTTATGTAATGTAAATATTATATTCATTTATTAATATATAAAATGGGGTATAATGCCAGACACCAAAACGACCCAAGGAAATGGAAGACTCAAGGCTTCTGGAGTCACATGACCCCAGCTTAAAGCGGACCGACCACCTGGGAGGTCACTCAGCAGTATTGGCTGCAGCTCAGCTGATATTGCTAACATACTTAATTGTAAAAAAACAAATCTTATTCTGACAGCAGGAGGGGAGCAGTTAACAAGTGCTCCCCTCCCACTGCATTACGTGGCACCTAGGCAGCCCAAGTGGTGTCTGGGACATCTCTCCAAGGCAGGAGGTCGTCAGCAGCTGATCCCCCTCTTCACACCCCCCCCCCCCACTACAGCTCCGACAGAGAAGAGATAGGAGGAGCAGGTGGGGGGGGGGGGGAGGGCAGTGAGGGCGGAAGTCTGCATGTCTCCAGGATCTAAGACAGTGAGATGGTCGAATTTTCCAGTGAGATGGTCGAAAAATTTGACCATTTCGACGGTTTCGACTTAATTGCAAAGCCCCTGAGTATGGTATCATCACCAAACTGGAGATGTAGAGAAGGGTTGGGGGTATACTCCAAAAAAGAAAGTTTGTCTCTAACACAAACAGTCTTTTCACAAATTCAGTTCAAAGTCAAGTAAAAATTTCGAAAATCGGAATTTCGACTTTAACTTTGAACTTAATTTGTGCAAAAACTCCATGTGCTAGAGCCATAATGATTTCTTTCAAATGTTCCCACAGCCCTTCTCTACATCTCCAGCAATTTTGGTGATAATACCATTTTCAAGGGCTTTGCAATAGGCTCACAAATTTAGCAAGTCGAAAAATTCGAGCATCAAGCAAGTGTGGTTGTTTTGTGTAGCAGTTTTCCAGGATCTGAGCTGCTGACAGGTGAGTATTGTGTCTGTTTAATGTATGTCTTTTTTTTTTTTCTTTGAGTTTATAACCGCTTTAAGGTGAGTATTTTTTTTTTTCGATTTTTTTTAGGTCAGTGTCCATAACATGGTGTTGGGCAGTAAAGCCATCCCATCATTAATATGGAATCTTTACCAACTTATACCTATCAAATAATAGTTAATTCTTTCTGCTATTAGTGACCACAACAGGGAATCTGTATAGGTTGCACTCTTCTTTCAAGTATTAATCCCCTGGACCATGGAAAAGGTAAGCGTGTGTAACCGACAGTACTGGGCCTGAGACAAAGTTAGGATAACAACCACAAGAGGAGGAA
>CM070036.1:151495929-151509541 GCA_036250615.1 Ptychadena robeensis | reverse complement strand
TAAAAGTTGGGGGGTCGTCTTATACGCCCAGTCGTCTTATACGCCGGCATATACGGTAGCCCTTTTGTATATAAGGACATGAAGTTGAATGGCTGCTGTGTTGCTTGTATTGTACCTGTTGGTTGTTTTTTGTTTACCAAATGTAAAACACAATAAAGTTTATAAAAAATAAAAAAAAGGGAAGTAGCCCCAAAAAATCGAGCAAAAAAATCTACAAATCGAGCAAAATTGTCCAACCTGTCGATCACTTTTCAATTTTCGTCGATTGTACTATCGATTTTTTTTACCGATTCCGGGCGCGTGCACGCGAAACGATCGTGCCGGAATCGTGTGCAGCCCACCTTGTCCAATCGATCAGGTCCGATCGTTCAGGGGCCCAGAATCGGATCCGACAGAGAACCAACATGTTGGTCTTTTTGATCCGATTCTGCCCAGATCAGGGGGAGTTGCCATTTGTGAGGTGGACAATCGGACACGGAATCGTCCCGGAATCCGTTGGACAAGGTGGTATGCAGCGATCGAATTCTCTTAATTGGCCGATCGATCACACCTGCGATTCCCGCCAGAATCGCCGGAATCGATCGGATAGGTGATCGAGCGGCCATGGAATCCGACTGTGTATGGCTGGCTTATCATCAAAGGTTATGTGCCTCATAGATATCATCAAAGCCATTGATAATATCGATGGGGCGCATAACCTTCGACTCGGCAGACAGGTGAGTTGCTATGCCCTATGCATTAACAATTAGGTTTTAGGGGTCGTAAGTGGAGGACTGAGGGGGCTGCCTAAGAATGCCCAAAAGGCCGCATGTTGGGGACCTGGGTGTTAGAGCCCTACTTTTTGAAAAACAAAATTTGACCATCTCTAGACTCTTCAGCTCTAATGAGTTATTTGAAAGTATCTTAGTACAGTGGACTCTTGACTTATGAACTTAATTTGTTTCAAAGGGTTGGTTGTAAGTCAAAAAATTTTTCCCATAGGAAATAATAAAAATGGCAATAATGCAGAATGCATTATTGCTCTTTTCATTATTTCCTATGGGAAAAATAGGAAATTTACCCAAATTACCCCTTTCCTAACCTTTTCATAATTAAAAAGATGTAAAATATGTGTAACATACAATAAATACCAATAATATTACTTTTATAGCAAATAAAGTTATAACATGATCCTAGCCTACCAGAAACACCAATTCAAGACCATTTCGTCTGACTTCGAGTTAATTGCAAAGCCCCTAAACATGGTATCATCACTAAACTTTCTGGAGATGTAGAGAAGGGTTGGGGGTATACTACAAAAAAAAAGTATGTCTCTAACACCAATCGTTTTTGCATAAATTAAGTTCAAAGTCAAGTCAAAAGTTCAAAAATCGGAATTTCGACTTTAATTTTGAACTTAATTTATGCAAAAAAATGTGCTACAGCAAAACTTTTTTTTTTATTTTAATGTTCCCACAACTCTTCTCTACATCTCCAGCAATTTTGGTGATGATACCATGTTTAGGAGCTTTGCAATCAGCTCACAAAGTTAGAAAGTCAAAAAATTCCACCATCTCTATTGCCCTCCTATACTTTGTACACTGCCGCGATTGGCCGTACCATGCTGTTAAAAATGTCGCGGTACGGGCTGTGCGTTAGGGAGGTTAAAGCTAGGCACACACGGCTCTATTTTTTATTACATGAGAGCACAATCGAGCTCGTTCATGTTCAGCCTTTCATTGGGTGGGATCAATCGATGGGTTGAACAGGGAACCAACATGTTGGTAAACCCTGTTCGATTTCCATTATTTCCAGTGGAGACCAAGAAGAGATGCTACAGTTTGATATCTGGGAGGCTTGAGGGCAGCGTGATTACGTCATCATGCTATGCTTGAACGGTCCCTTAATCATGCTGCATCTTGCCGTGTATGCCCAGCATAACCCGGCATGTTTCCACTACGTTTTGTGATCTGTCGGGGTCCCTATGTTAAAGCGGACCTACCACCTGGGAGCTCAGCCAATATTGCTGACATCTTTAATTGTAGAAAACAAATCTTCTTCTAACAGCTGTAGGGGAGCTTGTTAGGAGTTCTCCCCTCCCACTACATTACGTCGCGCCTAGGCAGCCGAAGTGGTGTCTGGGAGATCTCTCCCAGGCAGGAAATCGTCAGCAGCTGATCCCCCTCTTCACCCCCTCCCCCCTACGAATCTCTGCAGCTCCGATAGAGAAGAGACCGGAGTGGGAGATGGAGTGAAGGAGGGGAGGAGAGGGGGGGCAGTGAGGGCGGAAGTCTGCAGATCTCCAGGATCTTAAGCTAGCCATACACATGTTGATTCATGAGCGATCGATCGACGATCCGAACGATTCCGGTGAAGTCACAGGCGCCGATCGATCGGCCATACAAGTCTGTGCCTACCACCTTAGGCCACCGATTCCTGGACGATTCTGTTACCAGTCGATCGATTCACAAATGTCAACGTTCCTTGATGTGTGCCTGATCAATCAGAAAACACCAACAGGTTGGTTCCCTGGCCGATCCGATTTGGGGGCCATGTAGATCGGTCGGGGTCGATCGGTCAAGGTGGGCTGCACTCGATTCCTCGTCGATCGATCGGCATGCACGCGCCTGGTGATCGATCGGCCAGGAATCGAGTGTGAAATCGACCTGTGTATGGCCATCTTAAGATGCCGGCATGAGAACTACAAGCAAGTGAAGTGAGTATAGTGTGTTTTTTTTTTATTGAGTAGCAGTTTCCCAACATCTGAACTGCTGACAGGTGAGTATTGTGTCTGTGTAATGTATTTCTGTTTTATAAATTTGAGTTTAAAACCGCTTTAAGTGCAGTGCTTGGCGGGGGGGTCCCGACGGATCACATACACTTTACCTGCCCGGCGGATGCTCTGTTCTCACGGTGCTGAGCCGATCCGCCGATGCATGTCTGAACAGACAGTACGGGACCCCCTGCCAAGCATTGTGCTTAACATAGGTGTTCCAAAATCGCAGTGGAAACATACCCTAAGGAAGTCTCCCGTAAAGCCCAATGGACAGTCAAACCCTTCCCCCACCCTGTTGGAAACCAAATTAAGAAACTTTGCCTGGATTTCCCCTTCGATATGTCCCAGAAAGCTTGCCCTAGGTAGACTATATTCCAGTCACACAGATATCGTCATTCATTAAATTCATTTATGAGAGACGTTAATGATTGCCACCCAGCCGCGTGCCAACGAAATACTCCTCTGTGGAAGCCGTATAATCGCCTGGTCGCCGGTCGCCTGATACACGAGCGTGATAAATAGGTCTACTTAAGTGCTGAGACATAATGAATATTGCTTCTCGGATGATATCTTAAGAGGCCGTTTAATATTTCAACTACCTTCTGAGCCTATCATCAAGGATAATACTGTGACATTACAGAGAGGAGATCTATCACCGCAGGATGGGTAATATCGCCGGATACATTCCCAGAAGAGCTTCGCGTCCTCGCGCTTTCATTTTATGTCTTTTTATGCTTCTCCTAAAACATGTTGTTTTTAGAATGGTTTATATTTACAGGTTTAGTATAGGCAATCAGCTTTAGTGATGACATTTCCTATCTATCACACGTGATGGATGGGATCTTACGTCATTGTTTTGAATTTCGCTTTTTAAATGGAAACTTATTTTTCACCAGCACCAGAAGGTTCCTCTGCTATGGCGGCTGAAGGATGGACTGTGCTAAGGGGATAGGTTTGTACCGGCGTGCTGTGGTGTGCAGAGGGTGAAGGTCCTATTAATGACGCGCCCCAGCATGCACCGGGTTTAAGGAGAGACTCACAGGAAGAGGAGGTGTGTAGGAAGGTAGACTAAGGGCTGCCATACACATGCCGATAAGCGGCCGATTTTTCACCTGACCGACAGGCGTGCGCGCTCGCGCCGTCGGTCATGTTAAAAATCGTCCGCTTATCGGCGTGTGCCCACATCTGGTGACAGATCCCTGTCGCCCCACAGCTCGGCCGGCCAGAGAACGGACATGTCCGATATTCTCTGGCCTATGCAAGACGATGCCATAAGCTTCAATGAAGACAGGCGTCTTCATTGAAGCTTATGGCCGGCACACAAAGGGTGCCGGCCGACTGAAGGGGCCCCATAATGCACCGGGGTGCAAACGTGATGACGTCATCACGTTTGCACCCCGGTGCATATCGGAGTAGGTCTGTCTGACCTACTCGGGCTGTGTATGGCAGCCTTAAAGGATATGCGTATTGTACCATGGTCATTAAGGAGTTAACTGTGTTCCTATGAAAATGTCAGTGAATGTGTTTGTGCTGTTCTTGGGCAAAACATAAGGTAGGAGGTGACAAGGTAAAGTTCTGGAACATGTGATGTTGCGACCTCGTGGGCCATTTGGGAGGAGATTAGAAGGTGATATAAACTTAGTGTTTGTGGGTAACTGGGTCTTCGTAGCAGCAGGAGAAAACAGAGCAGAGGTGTAATGGATGTTGAAAGCAGACCTCAGGTCTGCGGATCCGAAGACCAGGCCTGGACTGAACCCTGACTAAGGCCTAACCCTTGTCCCCCTGCTTGGGGCAAGGGCATCCCTAGCCTAGGAGAAGTCACTCGGGTGAAGAAGCCCCTGCTTTAATGGCTGACTTCTGTTGCCCCCAGGTGCACAAGGTATCCCACCTGAGAGCTGAGACCAATGAAGCCCTCCAAGGACCCCCTAGGGAGTGAGCACAGAATTTAGGGTAATGTGAAAGTCCAGGTTCATGGCAGGGGTCATAAACGAAGGATTAGTCCAACCAAAGTGTCCAGAGGTTAATCAGAGGAGTAGTCCAAAGGCAAGCAGAATTCATACCCAGATCAGTCCAACCAAACACGGTATCCAGGGGTTAATCCAAAGAGTATTCTGAACGCAAGCAGGGGTCATACACAATGTTAACTCTAGGTATCAAAAACCAATTGGAACGAGGAACCCAGTAGTTCAGGGAATGGTCAGGGCAGTCATGCACAATCCAGGTTTATATAGGGGAGGAGATACCAGAGGCCTACCTTTTCTGAGAGATCATCCGAAAAAAAAAACTCAGGACCCAGAAGATTCATTTTCTATTTTACATTTTCTAAGGGCCCCCATACACCTTTAGATTTCTCTGTCAGATTTCCTTTAGATCTCCTTTTGTTTTACCAAAACCATGTAATATGAGGGACTTTCTAATCATCAAGTCACAGTCATCTGTGTTCAATCACAGAGGACCCGGCACTACATAAGGCCCCCATACATGTCTAGATTTTTCATCCAATCAACTTAATTCAATCAATTTTTTGTTTGACTGAAAATCTATGGCAGCCCACATGGTTAGATCAACCTAAAACTGATTGGGGAAAAAAATGATTGAAAAAGGATTGGATGTGCTGGAAATTTTTTATTGGTTGTATTGAAATTCATTACACTTTCAGTCAATCCCCAAAAAGTTGATCAAATATCTGTTACTACAGTTGGCAAACATTTCAATTTCCCTGACCCCCACAAATTGATCTTTTTAAAGCTAGCCACACACGGTTCAATTTTGGTTCAATCGATGCTCGATTAGATCGAGGAATTCAATCGTCTAATCGAAAATCTATCTTAATCGCATCAACATACACCCCACATTGAGTTTGCGATTGTGGTGAGATTTCGATTCCAAAATATTACTAAAATCGTCAATTTTGGTATTGAAACGTTTGAATTCCCGATTGAAGTGTCTATGTTATTATATCGAATCTAATCGATCCAGGAGAAACACCACAAACATCGACGATTATAAAACGATTTTGGCACAATCGACGATGATTTTCCAACATGTCCGATCAAAATTCGATTCGTTTTGCTGCCTTCAACAATTATCGTCGATCGTACCATGTGGGCATTCCTCGATTTTCGTTCAATCGATGAAAAAATTCATCTAATCGAGCATCGATTGAACCAAAATCGAACCGTGTGTGGCTAGCTTAAGAAAAAAAAAAAGTTTGCCTTTAAACTTTGAAGAAAACTGCAAATCACAGTAAATGAACCCGTTTTTTTGCATAAAAACCAGCTCGGGCGCAGCTGCTCCTCTGTCAGCGGGGTGACTATACTTTATGTGTGAATTTATTAGCATAGCTTATTTTTTCCTGTAAAGTTTCAGACGCGAGGAATAAAGAGCATCTCCCGAAGCTTCGTATAAAACTTCCCAAGCTGAATAATAATCACAATATGTGACAAGAAAATAAGGCAAATCACCACCTGCTGGGAGTTCAGGGTTTCGGGGATTTTTTTAATTATTTCTCAACAAAACATATTAATTGTCTTCAGTAATAATCATCGCATGTCACGCTGTCTGTGAATTCCAGCAAAACACTGAAAATACAGAATCCTCGGGTGGGTTGTGAAGCATATAGTATATCACTGCAAATACCTACTTACAGTTGCAAGAAAAAGTATGTGAACCCTTTGGGATTAGGTGGAGTTTTGCATGAAATGAGAAAATGTGCTCTGATCTTCATCTAAGGGCTTGTTTTTATTACACGTCTGGACCCCAGAGTACACGCTTAGCGGGGACCCTGAACTATCCCACAGACATTGCCTGCTCGGCGGATGGTCTGTTTACACATCCTCCAGTGCAGAGGCTGAACGTACTCGACTACGTTCAGCCTTACATCGGCACTGTAAAGACAGACCCTCGGCCGAGCAGGTAAGTCTATTTGCTACGTCGGGACCTGCCGCTAAGCGTATAGTGGAGGGATCCTAAACTAATGGAAACATAGTCTTAAGGTCCCCATACACGGGTCCGATTCCCAGACGATCGATTCCGGGCGCGTGCACGCTAATCGATCGTCCAGGAATAGCGTGAAGCCCACCTTGTCCGTCCGATCACGTCGGATCGATCGGGGGCCCAGAATCAGATCTGCCAGAGAACCAACATGTTGGTCTTTCTGATCCGATTCAGCACACATTAGGGGGAGTTGCCATGTGCGAAGTGATCGATCGGGCACGGAATCGTCCAGGAATCGGTGGCCCAAGGTGGTAGGGACAGGCTTAATTGGGCGATCCATCGGACATCCGATTCCCTCTGGCATCGCGGAATCGATCGGATGGGTAATCGATCGGCCATGGAATCGGAACATGTATGGCTAGCTTAAGTCACACCAAAAGAAAAACACAGTCTGCTGAAATAATACTACACAGACATTATATGTTTTCATGTTTTTATTGAACATAACATTCAAACATTCAAAGTGCAGGGTGGAAAAAGTATGTGAACCCCTAGCCTAATGACTTCTACAAGAGCTAATTGGACCCAGGAGTGAGCCAACCTTGAGTGCAATAAGTGTGATGATATTGGATGTGTTGCTGAAAGCTGTCCTGACTTTTAGGCTATGTTCCTACTTAGAGCTTGTTTCCACTAGTGCGGATGCATGCGGACATCCGTGCGGTAGGATGCAGACTTTGGGCATGCCCCTTATCCAGGGATGAGGTCGGGCGCGGCATCCGCACGAAAACGCGGTAGCCGAGTGTCCAGGATCGCACCACGTCCGTGCACAGCCGCACAGGTGGAGCCTGGCAGATGCTTTGCCTATGGGGTGATTGTCAATCGCCGGGAGAATCGCCTGCCAATCGTCTACACTACTTCCAATGGGCTTGTCCACGATTGGGGCCGCAATCAAATCGCCGCCTGGCAATCGCCTGCTGGCAATTCTAGGAACAATAAGTGGGAACATAGCCTTAGAAAAAAACAGCGGTTGCCCAGGGCGGCATCTGGGCATTGTAAATCTTTTCTGATGCCCAAATGTCTCCCCCACAGCTCACCAGAATATCTGCACAGCCACTAGAAGAGAGAGAAGGAGTACAGGAGACTTACCCCGACCCCTGCGCTCTCTCTCTCCCTGGGAGTGAAGATGCTTTCAGGGTGGGGGGGGTCTTTAAACAGAGTCTCACGAGCCCCAACCTTTCCCCCCCTTGACCAAAGATGTCAAGGGGGGCGGCCGTCAGATGGGGTGCCCAGGGCACAATCTTCCATGGACCGCCCCTGGTTGGTAGAGAACAGTTTCAGTGAACTTTAGCTTAGTGATTATTATCCTGGATGGCACTTAAAGCGGACCTACCACCAAAAATTTATCCTTTCATGACTGGCACTAGAAATGCCGATAATAGGGAGGAACGCAAAAAAGTTATTTACCTATAAGGAGTAATTTAATAAGATCCCTTGCTGTCCTTCCTTCTTCCCTGGTTTGTGCCACGGCACAGTCCTGAACTCACCACAGAGATAGACGGGTACATCTCGGCTCTGCATTGAAACAATGAAGATGTCCTTTTCCATAGAAAACTAAGTGGTCTCTCGTGATATTGCACCCTGTGTTAACCCCCGGAAGCCTGGCAGATAAAGATGGAATCTCTCAGGGAACAGCAGGTAAGTATATTGGTTTAGGATTGTGAAGCACCACGCCACCATCATACCAGCTCAGAGGTCAAAGTCAAACTTTGATTTTACATATATTTGTTTTAGATTTTGAGAACACGCAGAGTCACTTATCACTTCATATCACTTCAGATTTATCTCATCTGGCTGCGAATGCACCACAACAAGAACCCAGATGTTACCTTAATCTGCGGCAAAGTCGCCGCGCTTAGCTTTTCCAGGATTTAATTTGCTCTTTGATAAAATGGATTATTACAGATGAGAGGGGACACTTAGATATCCTCTGATGATCCGGGTAGATTAGACAGGACAGATGTGATTCAACACCGGACTCCTTGGGATTACTCCATTGTTCTTCAAGATCCGAATCCATCACTCAACACTGCCACTGGCTTCTATTCAATTCACCCCTATTATATAAACCGCTCCTAAGATTCCCATTTTATATCCCAAAATCCCAACTAACCTCAAAGATAAACAACGCCCCTGTCACACATCGCCTATTACCCACCACGGGCATCATTTGTGATGCATGGAATTGGCACACCTATGGCGGGTCACACATTACATGCTCTTGGTCCAGCCCCTTTATCAAATTTTAAGCTGTCCATACACCTTTAGATCTTTAGATCTACCAATAACTATGTAGTGCCGGGTCCTCTGCGATTGAACACAGGTAGACTTGATGGTTTAGAAAGTCCCTCATATTACATGGTTTTGGTAAAACAAAAGGAGATCTAAAGGAAATCTGACAGAGAAATCTATAGGTGTATGGGGAGGGGCATAAGAAGCCAGTGGGGCCCACAGGTCAAAAAGTTTGCAAACCTCTGCTTTATCATTGTCCTGAGGAAGCCCAGAAAAACAGGGCGAAACATGTTGACAATTAAGTGGTAATGCAATGCATCTTGACTTTCCAACTTCGACTGGAAAATCAAGTCCGCTGTGATTTTTAAGTATAATAAAATTGTTGTTAATCAAATTATTGTGTACTCCTTTTTTGGGTTGAGTCTGCCAACTAAAAGTCCCATTTTGAGGGTAATTTTTGTTTTTTTGATGCAATAAATTACCATATATAATAATAAAGTGGACCTACCACCAGAAATCTATGTTTTCATGAATGGAAGTGCCAATAATAGGGAGGAATGCAGTAAAAAAAAAAAAACTTACCTGTAATGAGCATTTTAAGAAGATAACCCCACAGCTCTCCTCACTTCCTGGATCATTTTAGGCAGAAATAGGCAGAACGTCACATGAAGCTTTAAATTCTCAGTGATCTTCTTTGAAAATTCCCATCACTGAACACCCCCCAGTGGCCACCCGCGATATTGCACCCCCAGTTTCATGTGTTGCCTTCAGCGAACCAGGAAGTGAGGGTTATCTTCTAAAAATGGTCATTACAGGTACGTTTTTGAGTTTTTTTTACTGCATTCCTCCCTATTATTGCCACTTCTAGTGCCATTCATAAAAACATAGATTTCTGGTGGTAGGTCCACTTTTAGCTGTAGTCATTTAATTGGAAAATATTGTAAATATTTAGCAAAACAAAGTTAGTAAAACAATCACAAAATGTAAGTAAAAGGATCCCTTGATATGCACACGCGGCGGGTATACTTTCTTTTTCATTTGTTAGCCAAAAAAATATAAGCACTACACAACACATTTACAATTTCTCATAAATAAAGAAAAACTCCACTGGAAGCTGCCGGCACAAAGAAGGAAATTTGACGAAATGAGGACCCGCCGCTGAGCGCTCCCAGACGGTAATTCCGGGGATGTGCCGGTGAAAAACGTTGAAAATTACATCATGTCAAGCTCGAAGTAAAAGGCAGATGAAAGCGAGAAATAACAAAAGCCTCTCTCTTAGCCGGCTTCTTCCACAAATCCCGAGATCTGAAGGCACGCCGCTCTTCATCGCCATAAACACATTACATGGTCATTTTAACTTCCCGCGTTTTACAACACAAACCGCGCCAGAAGTTGGACAAGATGAAAGGCGGATGAAAGTTTTCAGGATCCTAATTTCTTCTTCTAGCCGCCACTAAATTAATTCCAGTTTTATTTCTTAAAAGAGGCGCCGATACATGCTATGAATATTTATGAGTCACAGGTGATGCAGATAGAATACATAGAAGCTGTAAACACAACTTAAAGCCAGATCCTTTGGATTTAGGTTCCTTCACTCTCTTTCCCGGTCCACCACCCAACTTGGAAAGTTCTTGGGGCACAGACCCTTCCACATCTTTCCTGGTCCACCACTCAACTTGGAAAGTCCTTGGGGCATAGGCCCTTTTGTATCTTTACCGGTCCACCACTCAACTTGGAAAGTCCTTGGGGCACAGGCCCTTTTGCATCTTTACCTGTCCACCACCCAACTTGGAAGTCCTTGAAGCTCAGGTCCTTCCCCATGTTTCCCAGTCCACCACCCACCTTGGAAAGTCCTTGAGGTTCAGGTGTTTCCCTATACTTACTGGCTCACCACCCAACTTGGAAAGTCCTTGGAGCTCAGGTCCTTCCCCAACTTTCACGGTCCACCACTCAACTTGGAAAGTCCTTGGGGCTAGAGATGGGCGAACATCGCCATTTACTGTCCGCGAACGGGCGGGTCGGACTTTTAAATAAGTCCGCCGTCCGCCCTGTTCGCGGACACATCCGGTCCTTGGACCGCAACCTGGAACGCATAGTTCCTGGTTACGGGTGCAGGATGTGACGTCACTGACGTCACTTCCTGCTCCAAGCCGGATTTTTCACTACAAGAACGGCTGCATGCCCGGTCTTGTAGTGAAAAGATTCTTCCTCCGGCACGATCTCGCAGGTTCTGATCCTGCCGGAGGAAGAATTTAGATCTTCTTCTCGTCTGCGAACGGGGCGGGTCGAACACCCGTACTGTCCACCGGCGAGAGGCTGGGCGAACATGCTCGTTCGCCGCCGAACTGTTCTCCGGCGAACAGTTCGGTCCATCCCTACTTGGGGCACAGGGTGTTCTGCATCTTTCACGGCCCACTACCTAACTTGGAGAATACTAGGGGATCAAGTGCCTTCCCATATTTTCCGTTCCACCACCAAACTTGGAGAATCCTTGCAGCTCAGGTGCTTTCCCATCTTTACCGGTTCACCACCCAACTTCAGGTCCTTCCCTATCTTGACCAATCTATCTTCCAACTTGGAGAATCCTTGGGACTCAGGTCCTTTCCCATCTTTCCAGACCATTCACCCAAATTGGAAAATCTTTGGAGCTCAGACCCTTTTAAAACTTTGAAAATGTTTTGGGCTCAGGTCCTACTCCATCTTTACTGACTCAACACTAGTGATGATCACGAATATTCGGATTCCGAATATTAATCGCGAATATCGGCAATTCGGAAACTCGCGAAGATGGTGAATATATTGCCGAATATTCGCAATTCCGGATATTCTGTATTTTTTTTCCATTACACACGCCTCTCAATGCAAGTGGACGAATGGGAAGGCTGCAACAAGAGCTTAGCAACACTCCCTGCGACCATCAACAGTTTTTAAATCCAATATTGGGGTGATGCGAATATTCGGAATATTGCGAAAATCGGCACTTTAGAAAATTCGCGAAAATCACTTGGATGGCGTCCAAAATTTGCAATTTTTCAACACGCCCCTCAATGCAAGTTAAACATATATTCGCGAATATATAAAATTCACGAAATTCGCCTAAAACTGCCGATATTCGCAATAAGAAGAATATTGCCGAATGCGAATATTTTCCGAATGTTTTCCCAAAAATTTGCAGCATGCCGCGAATACGAATGTTGCCTGTGCCGCTCATCACTACTCAACACCCAATTTGAAAAAATCTTGGAGCTCAGGTCCTTCTCCATCTTTCCCAGCCTACCACCCAACTTGGAACATCAAGTCCTCATCAAGTCCTTCCTGCAAGCAGGAACCTTAATTCTAAAGTGTAGTAGACAGGGGGGCTGTGCAAAAGGTAGATCTTTCTGCCACATCTTCCGAGGGAGAAGGACTAGTGAGTGTGCTTATGTGCAACAAAGCTTCTCTGATTGACCTCTAAAAGTATAGGTAACTGAATATGCCCGGGTTTAATCGTCTCTGGAAAATCCACAGCCTTGGCAGCATTATTGTCCTTGAGCTGGTGGCATTGAGAACCATTGCCGTAGGAAAGACAATCTTCCTAATGACCACCAATGAAAAGGCAAATATTGCCACTAACCCTGAATGGATTAATTTTGGAAGGGGTTCCTTGATACTTAAAAACCAATTGGTTCCTTTAGGCTAAAAAGTTTAAGGGATGGGCAAACTTTTTTTAGCTCGTGGGCAGAATTGGCTTTTTAAATTTGATATGGGGGACAGACCAAGAGCCTGTAATGGCCAACCCACCATAGGTGTGCCAATTCCCTGCATGCATCCAGCATCACATTCAGCAATGATGGTGGCGACGTGTGACAGGGACGTTATCATTTTACATTTCCTGCACTTAAAAAAAGAAAGTTCATTCATTGCAAAAAGAAGAGATAATTCCTAGAGACTCCACATGAGGATGTGCCCAAAGTGTCATGATCACACCAATATATCATACCCAAGGCAACAATTGGACAACTCTAGGCACTATGTGCACTCATTGCAGAGAACAAAAGGAGGGGAGAATCTTTTCAACAATGTGACAAAGGGCCGGAAAAGAAAGCCAAATGGGCCTGACCCGGCCCCCAGGCCTTTGTTTTCTTTCTTTTTATATTGTCTTCTATACTGTGTGAGGGATTAGCAGTATAGCGGCAAAGTACAGGACCCCCTGGATGGGTCCACAACAGGTGAAAGAGGCTCAGCAAATGAGAGTTGAAGGTGAAAACAAACACGGGTGGTTTATTGTGCAAGTCCATTTACAATATGTACAGCAAGTAAGGCAGTAAATAAATTATAAATAAATTATACAGAGGCTATGTAGCTCAACACATAGATTTCTTGTTTACCACACAAGTACAGGCTGTTTCCCAGTCACAAACAGTACTGGTTCCAGAGTGGAGCATCTCACTAAGCAGGTGAGGAGGTTATTTAGAGCTGCTAATGAGTACACAGGACACAGCTGTAATCACCCTGAACCAAACAGGACACAGCTGTAATCACCCTGAACCAAACAGAACACAGCTGTAATCACCCTGAACCAAACAGAACACCGCTGTAATCACCCTGAACAAAACAGGACACAGCTGTAATCACCCTGAACCAAACAGGACA
>CM070036.1:151425301-151435411 GCA_036250615.1 Ptychadena robeensis | reverse complement strand
TTAAAACTGGCGTGGTATGGGCGGTGCGCTAGGGAGGTTAAGGTAGCATCTACGTGTTTTGTGGTTCCAGACCACTACTTTTGGAGTTAGGGTATATAGGTAGTCTCCTGGCTCTTTAAATCACCACTAGCCATTCTGTGAAACACACTCACATAATGTTGCTGGTTCCTATAGTCCCTCAGGCCTAGCTGGTGAGGCCCATTCCCTCAGGGAAATGTGGAGAGAGGCACAGAGCTCTGGCATTCTTCTTGCAGGCAGATCACAGGAGACTCTGGGCTGCTCCTAACAATCAAATTTATAACCCAGTGACCCTTCAGAACCACCTCTGTCTCTGGGCAGAACTTACAGAAATGGGGAATTCCCGACATGTCTAGCTAGTCTAGACTTAGCCACTTTTTTCATTCACCAAACTTTCAGTAGATGGAACTAACTAGACCGATTGGATTTGGAATTCCTTGGGAAAGAAAAAACAAACTTACTGTGTTTCCCCAAAAATCAGACAGTGTCTTATATAAATTTTTGCTCCCAAAGATGCCCTACGTCTTATTTTCGGGGGATGTCTTATTTTTTCATAAAGAAGAATACAGCACTGGGGTATCAGGGTGGGGAATCACTTAAAATGACACAGGGGGGATTAAAGGGGGGAATCAAAATGACACAGGAGACTCAGAGGGAGGATTACCATTTTAGTAACACCTTCTGGTTCTCCTGTGTCATTTGGATTGCCCCCTCTGATCCCCCCTCTCCAGAGTTAGAGTACTGTATCTTCGGGGTGCCTTTTTTCAGGGGGATGCTTTATATTTCAGCGTGAGGCCAAAATGTAAGGGTGCCTTATTTTTAAGGGGGATGCCTTATATTTCAGTGTGGGGCAAAAATGTAAGGGTGCCTTATTTTCGGGGAAACAGGGTATGGTGTATAACAATCAATGCTCAGTCTTAAAGCGGACCTACCACCAGAAATCTATGTTTTTATGAATGGCACTAGAAGTGCCAATAATAGGGAGGATTGCAGTGGAAAAAAAACCTACCTGTAATGACCAATTTAAGAAGAGAATCCCACAGCTCTTCTCACTTCCTGTTTCACTTTAGGCAGAGAAAGGCACAGGAAGCTTTGTTTTCTCAGTAGTCTTCTATGAAAATTCCCATAGAAGATCACTGAACGCCCCCAGTGGCCACCCGCGATATTGCACCCCCAGTTTCATGGGGGAACCAGGAAGTGAGGAGAGCTGTGGGGTTATCTTCCTAAATTGCTAATTACAGGTACGTTTTTGGGTTTTTTGACTGCATTCCTCCCTATTATTGGCACTTCTAGTGCCATTCATGAAAACATAGATCTCTGGTGGTAGGTCCGCTTTAAGTTTGCGTTCAGTTTTTGTTTTTACATTGATTGTGTTTCAATGGTCACAATACACAGGTCACCCAGAGCCAACGGAAGGACGCAGCAATGTTAATAATAGTGAAAAAAATAAGAAAACGGTAAATATAATGAGACAACATAACACACGGTTTATAAGTCAACCAACGGTTCTAAAGGTGAACTTGCAAAATTAATTCTTTCTATTACCATGGGCAGCTGCGTCGTTCATGAATCCCATTTCCTATCCCTCTCGGAATACCATATGTCAAGTTTATTTTCTGCTCAGCAAACTTTATTATGATTTGTAATATCTCTTTCCGTTCGCAGTATGTTAATAACTGCGTGATACAAATACCATAATTGCCTTCTGGGTGAAAGAGAAGAACGGGTCATGACATTTGTGGAAAAATCCGGTCTAAGGGAGAAGAGAGAGCAAGGAAACCGGGCTGTCTCTTCCATCTAATCATCTCCTCTCAGATTGAGGTCAGCCAGCCCTGAGACTAACGTCTGCGGTTTTTTCTCCTCTGCGGGTCGTAGCGTGGCACCTGCCACCCCGGGAATTGGACATGAGCGAAGATGACAGCTTTTTGAAGTGCCGGAGTATTTAATTAACGATATTTAATACAGCTCGTAAATGATGAGATTCTCATCTAAATAGGCAAGTGACACCCGGTTAGAGATCATTAGATGTTAGGGAATGATCTAGTGGAGGAGCTCATGCAATTAACTCCTTCAGAATTCAGAACATTCTTATATAAAGAGGACATTGGGGGGATTTTAGGCAAGTGGGAGATGGAGGGCAATTCACGACTGGCAGCCAGAAATACCGTATTTTTCTGACCATAAGACGCATTTTTTACCCCCAAAATTGGAGGCAAAAAGTGCCTGCGTCTTATGGTCCGAATTATTATTATTATCTTGTATTTATATAGCGCCAACATATTACACAGCGCTTAACAGAGCATGGTTGTCACTAACTGTCCCTCAGAGGAGCTCACAATCTAATGTCCCTACCATAGTCATGTACATGTAACTAACATAGGAGAATCTTTATTTGGGGAAGCCAATTAACCTACTGCATGTCTTTGGAGTGTGGGGAGAAACTGGAGCACCCGGAGGAAACCCACGCAGACACGGGGAGACCATACAAACTCCTTGCAGATAGTGCCCAGGCCGGGATTTGAACCTAGGACTCTAGCGCTGCATGGTCAGACTGCTAACCACCTGAGCCACAGTGCTGCCCATGCGCATGAGCCACTCGACCGCCGGTGCTCGCACCTTGGCTTCCCGCCAACTCTACCGACACAACCTTAAATTCCCAAACCCCTAACCTTAACACCTGAGGGCATTAAGCTGAACCCCAAAAACGTATGGCTATCTGCAGCTGTCAAGGTAGGAGATCTCAAGAGAGAACTATTCTGTCCTGCACATGCGTAGTTGTCAGGGTAGGACATCTCAACAGGGGAGTACAACTTGTCAGAACTCTGAGCCAGTGATGGTGATGCTTCCAGCATTGGCCATGCATTGCCACTTCCAGCATCTTAGTGCCTCCTACCCTGCCAAAACAATCTTGCCTTTGAGGCTGAGTCTCTTTTGAAAATGAGGGGAAAACGTGGCGGTTGCGTCTTTGGCACGCCTCCATTATACTAGAGAACCACAAGACCTATAAATCAGGGGCAGAGCACAAAACTCAGACTGAACTTCAGATGCTTTTTATAACAACTTCCCATACAGAAAGTAATTTTCAGCTCTTTCCAAACAACCCATTTCATGGCGACATAATGTGAGGCCATTATTAAACATCAGAAAAGAAACGTACCTTTTAGAAATAATGGAATACAAGGAAAAAAACGCGTAAAGTTAATAAAGTCACAGTAAATAACGATGATGATTTTTCTGAATAGTATTTAGTATTCCATCTACAGAGAATTACAGATTAGCCTGTTCAAGCTGAAGAGTGGGAGACTTCTATAAGAACTTCCTATGAAGATGGAAAAGAAAAAATATTTTTAACCTTCCTGGCGGTATAATTTATTTATTTTTTAAAATCAGTATGATACATTTTAACAGATAACAATGTCTGTCAATCTATCCCGGTCAAACCCCCACATGAGGTGATGCAGGGGGTGCAAGGACATCGGACACCAAAGCCTTTGGGAGCCCTCCGTCCCCACAATCATCAATGATGCGGGTTATATGCTGCCAGGGGATACAGGGGCCAGACGAACATCACTGGAGGACGCTGCTGGCTCATGTGGATCAGGAAAGTAATTCCAAGTGTGGTTTGGGGTTGTTGCCATTGCCAGTATTACCACTAGGGAGGTGGAAAGGATTCCTTTCCCTCATTGTTCCCCAATCTTCATCATTCACACTTCTGGTTGGTTGGAGCACTGAGCAGAAGGGTCATCAGGATTGCTCTGCTGTCCCTGAAATTACTTAATTATATAATCGTTGTATCTGCACCAGTAAGTCAAAGCAACTGGACTACTGCAGATACAATGACCTGGATGAGAACTTTTATAAAGATATGTAACCCTGTCATTCCAGTTGTGATACACTGTTACAAGGTTAAAGTGGAGGGAAAGGGAAATGAGAAAATGCCTGCTCTTGCCTGCAGCAGACTGACATGCACAATACTGACAATCTTAAGGTAGCCATACATGGGCAAATCTTAGAATGTAGACTGCTGGCATGTTGCTGCTGTTTTACTGACATAGGCTGCAGTTCCCATGGCTGCTGGCAAAGGGCGCTCTGGGATCATGCGGCGTGTCCGTGCATAAATACATCCTTCGTTTAGTAAATACATTATTCTAGGGAAACCAGTGTTTCATTGGACCAGATATGTATAATAAAAACAGGTCATTGGATATATTTTCATTATTTTAACGCAACCTTGGAGGACATTATGATATATTCTATGTTCTTGTGACATTTTTTGCTCATTCATTGGAAAGTTTTTCTGTAAGTAAAGTTCCACATTGAAATATAAAGATCCTGGCTGTACAAGCCTTCACATCAGCGTCTATTGTCACCCCACTGAAAAGCGGAAAACTTTAGAGCTTTTCTAACAGCTGCACAAAGGGGAATTCACAGCGTTCCGATTGAAGAAAGAAAAAGATTAATTTTTTTTAGATTGAGCCGCGAGAACACATTTCGGCGGTTCTGAAAAAGTGATTTGTAAATGTCAGGGAGCATGAGCGGAGGCCCTGGACGCGGGAGACTATTATAGAGAAACAGAAACAAAGCTGGAAGGTGTTTGTGAAGCTTGATAAGGATGAGGACGTTCTACTAGGAGCAGGGCAGCCGTCAGAAATGGGGCCCGGTACAGCAAAAATGTCCGGGTCCCATGGAAGGACTTGTTGAGCGGGGGGGGGGTTGATGTGCTAGCTGAAAAATCCACCTTAACCCTGGCGTGCTGACTGATAGGTACAGCAGCCTCTGCTCACTGTGCCTCTGCCTCTTCACAGCCCGAACTGCCGGCAGCGCATCGCACACAGTAGTGGCAGTTCGGGCTGTGCAGAGGCTGCTGTACCTATCAGTCAGCACGCCGGGGCCCCCACGTGCTGACCGCCAGGCCCCCCTAGCTGCCCGGGACGGGAGTCCCCTCTGTCCCCCCCTGGCGGCCCTGACTAGGAGACGGAATTGTTAGGAGGGCGCAGGGACCCGTTTGGCAGACTCTGATGAATTGGAGAGTACATGCCCATGGATTGGCATGGCGGTCACCATACGTTGCCCCTGTAGTTGGAAGCCAAGCACTCCCCTGGTCTCTAGGTCTGGGCACAACACATGCATGAGAGATGTATTACCTTCCGAAGCTCCATTAATTCCTAGAACTAGCCAATCACACATTGGGTCTCAACTTATTCAACTTGTACAAATCAAATATCAGCTGTTAGTCTAAAGGCCCACATACACGTCTAGATTTTTCATCCAATCAACTTAATTCAATTAATTTGTTTGGTTGATTGATTGAAAATCTATGGCAGCCCACATGGTTAAATCAACCAAAAACAATTAAAATTGGGAAATATTTTTTGAAAAAGGATTGGACGTGCTGGTAAATTTTAATTGGTTGTATTGAAATTGATTACACTTTCAGTTGATCCCCCAAAAATTTGATCAAATATCTGTTACGGTTGACAAGCATCACCGATTTCCCTGACCCCCAAAATTGGATCTTTTTAAGTTGATTGAACAGAAAATCTAGACGTGTATGGGGGGCTTTACATTGATCAATAGGCCCACCACATAGTGCGGGCAATCCAAAACCATTCAAAATAAGTAAAAAAAACCCTATAGACAATTTTCTATATAGGAACATTATAAAGCCCCCCACCCCGCACCACCGCAGCTAGTGCCAAATGGCCCTTAAACCTTATTCATACACAACTCCATTTTTACACACACCAAAGACATGCATCATACATACACACACACCAATCATACAGAAACATTTATTACTTATTTAGAGACAAACACACACATAACATGCCCTCTACCTACTGTCTGCAACTAGTTCCCCCATGGTTGTCTTGATTGTCTGACCGTGGTAGGGGAGGGTGGGTGGACCTTGTGCAATTCCCAGAGGAAGAAGAGAACTGACAGCGATGACAGATCTCTCTCTCCCCTCCCTCTGGCTGACAGCGTGATTCTCACATAGAGGGTCCAAGTGCAACATCAGCTTGCCCCCTAGCTGCGCCCCCCCCCCAGAAAACTTCCCATTTGGAAATCACTGCCCTAATTGATCTGTAAAAAAAGATAAAAAATCTTTACCTTTGGTTACCTTTACCTGAATTCCTTAATGTCACCCTTCCCCTCCCTCGTCATTCCTCCCTTGCCGCAGCTGTAATCGGGTGATATGAAGCTATTAAGTCATCTCATATCTATATAAGTCTATGGACTTTCGTTTTTCTTCATTGAATACCATTATTTCTGGGTCACTGGAACCTCTGGGTCACTGGAAGCTACACAGGAATAAACATGACGACTTCCACAGACACAAGCAGAGCAGGTAAGTATAATGATTTAGGATTTTGAAGCATTCTTAACCATTGGGACACCTCAGAGGTAAGTTTTTTTTAGCTAAATACAATAGACATGAAAGATAGTCCAAAGCTTCTCTATATATACATATTCCTCTATCCAACCTAAAAACTCATATCCATTAAAGCGGACCTTCCACCTCACTGGACACTTTACACTATCAGTAGCTGCACTGATGAATTGGGCAATCACTGCTCAAAATGTTAAAAAAAATCAGGTACTTTCCTGGCTGTCACTGCTCTCTGACATATCGGACTCTTCGGTAAACAACATCAGAGGAGGGGCCATTCATGCAAACATTAACCACTGGTGGTAGGTCCACTTTAAGTGTCTGACACAAATCAACACATTACGGGCCACTCCTTCCAGCTATTAATACCTTCCTTGCCTCTAAGGGTTAAGTGTCCAGCTGAAAATCTTTCTCTGCTGGATACTAGCGGTGTAAGGTGCTCCTCCCTACTGTTCTATCGTAGCAAGAAGGTCTTCCATGTCTTCGCCTCCAGGTTCCTTGATTATTGACTTCTCAGGTTTCTGACTCTTGGCTCGTCCTACGAATTATCCCCGTCTCAAGCCTTGGCACTTCGACTCTGTACATCGTCAGCTAACTTGCACAGGTGTGTCTGGAGACTGCAACCTGGGGACCTTCTGAAGCAGAGCCCATCACTCTTTGTGGGGTGCTCTGGTGAACACCAAATGGTTCCTTAGGGTATGTTTCCACTTCTTTGTGTGATCTGTCGGGACCCTCTGCATTAAGCAAAGTGCTTGGCGGGGGTCCCGATGGAGCACATACACATTACCTGCCTGGCAGATCCTCTGTTCACATGTTGTTCCCTGGCAGAAGGAAGTGAGAACAGCCGATGCCAGAGACAGGTAATGTAGATTGGCCCGTCAGGTCCCCGACAAGGAATGTGCTTAGCACAGGGGGACCTGACGGAGCCGAGAACGAAGTGGAAACATACCCTTAGACTTTGCGCTGCAGATTGCACCTTTGCCAACTGTGCCGGTTGGTCCAGCGGTTCTTCTCTGTTATATCATCTGTATCGCCAGACGTGTCACCCACGCGACACACGGGTTACATAACACACGCTTGTTACAAGATATCTGTTCTCTGTTTCCAGATACAACCGGCTTCCTTTATATATAACAACTCGAGAACACGGAATCTCTTCCTATTACATTAAATATGTTACAGCACATAAACCGTTAAAGAAAAAAAAACAAAATGTAAAACTAAATACCAATAAAAAGGTCAGATTGGATGTACGAGCGGAGAGTCAGTGAGTAGAATTAACCACCTTGTACAAAGCGCCACAACAATTGGAAACACTGTCGCCTCACATCCATCACGTCCGCCTGCAATATACGACTGACATGCAAATTACCGCTAATTAACATGAAATGACAAGTCTCTGCGCACTTCACAAATCAACAGAATATTTTCATACAAACCACAGAAATGCTGCTAAAGGATGGAATTGTCCCAATGACAAGGTTGACAATTTCTTCAGATATGAAAGGAAAGAGGGGTTTCCAAATACAGCGGGCCACAATTAATATCTTGGACAAAGTTGGGGGTCAAACACATGCACACACAGATGCATCAGTTTTTGGTGCACGTTACTCTCCACTCTTCCTTCCTCCCTCAGTATATGTGGCAGATAGTTCTGCCTTCTCCCCAGCCCCCCTTCCTGCTACACTCACCAAGCTTCTCTACTCCCACTCCGGGATAAGAGAACTACTAATCCCAGCATGCCCTGGGCGCATCACTGAGATGTCCCCAGCTGAATCACCTGGACTTGTAGTTAGTGATGAGCAGCACAGTGTAGAAGGCAGAGGGGCTGCAGACAAGGAAGTTCCGTCACATCTACCGGAGGTCAAAAATATTTGGTCAGTTGGCCAGATGAGGCCGTCCAGGCCAGAGTTCGATACCTATGGTTTAGACCAGGGGTGGGCAAACTTTTTGACTCATGGGCAACATTGGCCTCTCAGATTTGAAAAAAGGGCCAGACCAAGAGCCTGTAATGGCCGACCCCCAAAGGTGTGCAAATTCCAGTGTGAAAGGGACGTTGGTTATCTTTTTTTGAAAGATGAGACGAGATCCTGTATTTTTGGGACTAAAAAGACACACTTTCTCACCCAGAAAATGGGGGGGAAAGAATGTCTAAGTCTATGGTCCGAATTGCGCCTGCCCCCTCAGCCAGCTCTCACAGCAAGGATTAGCCGGGGAGCTGTCAGATGAGAGATGCGGCCACAACCGGATTTCCCATCTGAACTGTATTTTTGCTTATGCCAGCAGAGCCCTGCTGATATACACAATGACGAAAGAGATAAATGAACTGCCATCTATCCCTATCTCCGTGTCTGTGGAAGCTGCAATCACACTGCAGCTTTCACGGACACAGCCAGAGAGGGAGATGAGACCTGCAGCCATTCCACCCCATGGCCTTCCTCCTCCTGATCAGTGAGGAGGATGACGTGACATCTACTGGCTGAATTTCATATTGCATTCATTTAATCCATTGCATTAACCCAATTGATTTGAACACTTATATATTAAATATTTTTGTTTGTGTTTTTTTCTGCTCTAAAAACTGGGTGCGTCTTATGGTCCAGTGCATCTAGTCTGAAAAATATGGTAATTCCTAGAGACTGCCTGTTGTCACCATGAGGATCCTCCAACAGTGTTATTACATGATCACATCACTGCATCGTCCCCAAGGCACGTTTGGACACCTCTAGGCATTATGTGAACTCATTGCAGAGAACAAGTGGAGGGGAGCATCTTTTCAACAAGGTGACAAAAGGGTGAGAAAAGAAAGCTTAATAGACCGGATCCAGCCCCCAGGCCTTAGTTTGCCCGTCTCTGGGTAAGACCAAGGGTCATTGATGGCTACTCAGGACTAGAGATGCTGAAATTCAACATTAGTATCCATTTTGTATTCTGACTGAAACTGAGCCATCCAAGCAGACACGCCATAGTAGCCCTGTGTCGTCATTGCCATGTGGCGGTGTAATTTGTGCCCGCTTTAAATGCGCTACGCCCATAGTGGTTAACAGCCCTAATGGTTGAGACGAGCCCAGTTTGTCCAGAGTTTGTTATCAAAACCAACTGTGTTCGCACTTACTAATGTATTCATGGCAAGTCGATCAATCCCAGTACCGCCCCTTAATCAACTTAATTCAATCAATTTTTTGGTTGATTGATTGAAAATCTATAGCAGCCCACATGTTAGATCGACCTAAAACAATTAAAATTGGGAAAAAAATTGATTGGAAAATGATTGGACGTGCTGGTAGATTTTAATTGGATGTATTGAAATTCATTACACTTTCAGTCGATCCCAAAAAAGTTGATCAAATATCTGTTACTACAGTTGGCAAACATACAATCAATCACCAATTTCCCTGACCCCAAAAAATTGATCTTTTTAAGTTGATTGAACAGAAAATCTAGACGTGTATGGGGGGGCTTAAGAGGCGGGGATCACAAGCAGATATCTAGTGGGGGTTAAAGAGGGTGCGTTATCGCCATGTTGCAATAATACACGTCCTAAAAGGCACCAGCGCTATAACACCTGCATGACGCCCAATACAGACAAGGTCTGTAAGTAGCGATACGACTGTACAACACCCTGCTGGTCCCACCCATCAGCCATGATCTGCTTTCATTGCATAGAGAAGCAGAGAGACCCATTATTGATTTCGCATACA
>CM070036.1:151390174-151403392 GCA_036250615.1 Ptychadena robeensis | reverse complement strand
ATCGATCGGATCGGAATCGACTGGCCATGGAATCCTACACGTGTATGGCTAGCTTTAGACTTAAGGTGCCCATATATGAAATTATTCCTGGCGTGATGAAGTAACGGATCGCCGATTCGTTTGTCGAAACGATGCGCACCACTTTTGATTCCTGGTCAATAATTTGGATGGGAATCCTGGTTCCCATTCAAAATCAAACAGGGATTTACCAACATGTTGGTTCCCTGATCGATCGACATTTCTATTAGAGGGATCGATCGAACAAGGATTTTCGCGTCCGATTCCTGAACGGTCGTTCAAAGAACGGCGATCAATCATACAGGAATGAAACGAAAAATCGATACCTATAGATGCAGCGATATAACCAATATTTGTCAGTATCAGATTCTATATTAATGCCTTCATATAAGGGACCTGTGGCACCCCAAATTGTATCTCAGCTCTATCAGTTATGGAACCCCTGGATGTTGTATCTGTGCTAACATGGTGCGGGCTTTATTATCCAAAAGGTAAAGAAAAAAACGTACAAACTCAACTTTAACCACTTAAGCTAGCCATAGATTCCTGAGCGATCGATGGGTGATCCGATCAACTCCGGTGAAGTCACAGACGTCGATCGATCGACCATACAAGTCTGTGCCTACCACCTCAGGCCACCGATTCCTGGACCATTCTGTTACCAGTCGATTGATTCACAAATGTCAGTCGATCAGAAATGATCTCATCAGGACCCACCTACTACAGGAGGGGGCAGAGACCAGACCAGACTGGTCTTTATTGTACCAAAAAAATATTTACACTGGATTCCTGACCTGGATATATTATACAAAGCACTCCAGGACTTTGTGTTGGACAATATTTGCTCATTCATTATTATTTCTATAAATCTGTGTCATTATAGATTTCATAACTAAAGCCCCCCACACACCCTTAGATCACTCCATACAATTTCCTTTAGATCTACCAACAATCATGTAGTGCCGGGTCCTTCCTGATAGATATACATAGTGATTGGAAGGTATATATCACTGCTATGTATTGATGGGTCCTTCCTGAATAGAATACATAGTGATTTGGAAGGTATATATCATTGTTACGTAGAACTGGCGCCCCCCAGGTCCTCCCTGATAGAATACATCAGTGATTGGAAGGTATTATCATGATATGTAGTGCCGGAGTCCTCACCTGATAGAATACATGTGATGGGAAGGTAGATATCACTGCTATGTTAATTGCGGGTACTCCCTGATGAATACTAGTGATTGGAATGTATATCTCATGCGATGTAGAGCCGCGGTCCTTCCCTGATAGAATAACATGGATTGGAATGTATATATCAATGCTAATGTAGTGCCGGGTCCTCCCTGAGAGAATACACAGATGATTGGGACGGTATAATCACTCGCTATGTAGTTGCCGGGTCCTCCCTGATCGAATACACTCGGATTGGAAGGTATATATCAATGCGATGTAGTGTCGGAGTCCTCTGATAGATACAATAGTGACGTGGAAGGTATATATCACTGCTATGTAGTGCCGGGGTCATCCTGATAGAATTACAAGGGATGGGGAAGGGCGATATCATGCTATATAGTGCCGGGTCCTCCCTGATAGAATACCAGTGAGTGGAAGGTATATATAAATGCTATGGTGCTGGGTCCTCCCTGATAGAATACATAGTGATGGAAAGGGATTATCAATGTAGTGCCGGGTCCTCCCTGATAGAATACATAGTGATTTGAAGGACTAGACAGGTCCTCATATTACATGGTTGTGGTAGAAGAAAAGTTGATTGTACAGAAATTGTATGGTAAGATTGTAAGGTGTATGGGGGCCCTTAGGGTTACCCATCTTGTAATACCCACAGACCTGCTGAATGACGCCCATGTATACCACACCACCTTCGGCCTTTGGGTGACCCGGTTTACCCTGAGGAAGCAGATGCTCGGTATAGGATAAGTCTGAGGGGTTTATGGTAATAGGATTGGAGGTATAGCTTTCCTAATCTCAGCTCCATAGCGCTGCAATAACACTGAGCCGAGTGTCACCGAGCTTAACCCATTTCCTGCAAACTCTGCAAAATTCAATTAAGCGCCATATCATTCACTGCCTGTTACTCGCTCGCGTCTGTCTTCTAAATGTATGTAAACATATCCAGCCTAATTCTTTACACCGAGCCAAATCTTTATATGTTTAGGGCAAAGTGAAAAATATGTGCTCCCTCATCCCCCCCCATGTCTCCCCTCCCCCATTCAACTAGTTGCTCTTCCACCTTATATATAGGGAGCCTTGGGTCATGTATATATTTATCTTTAATGTTGAGTGTTGAGTTTTATTATTGTAATTTTTATTGCACTTCGAGAATTTGTGAAGGTCTCAAATATATTGCTCATATCTCATAGATTCTCACCTCGATTCTCCTTTCGATCTATATCGCAAAGTATCAAAACATTTCCACCTAATATTCGCAATAAATATGTAAACTCGAGAATTTGTGATCTCCAGTCATCATTACATTCATTGTGCAAATCAGCACTGGTTGTATTGCGCACATAATGCACGGTAGTTCCGAGTACTGATGTAAAAAATCTCGATAAGGGCTTGTTTCCACTAATGCGGATGGCTGCCGTGCTATCCGCGCCGCTGCAGCTTCTCCCGACCGCACCCTAAGCTGTTTAGCATGCGGATGCACGCGGACGTCCGTGGAGTAGGATGTGGACTTCGGACATGCCCCATGTCCAGGGATGCGGCATCCACACGAAAACACTGTATGCGGGCGTTCCAAACCGCACCGCATCCACACCACATCCGCACTCGACCGCACAAGTGGAGCCTGGCCGATTCGATCAGAGGGGCTGCAGCCGCGCGGATACAACCGCAGCAATCCGCACGATTCCACATTAGTGGAAACAAGCCCTTATTCGCGGTTGTGAAGATATAGCACTATATTCCAGGTCTTCACAGATTCTCGAAGTGCCAATATTCACAATAAAAATTCCTGATTTGAATATTTACAATCAACACTTCAGAAAACAAAAACTCACAAAAACCTCTTCTTAGTACTGTAGCAGACTGCAGCACAGTTGTCATCATTCTGTATCCAGAGTTCCACCTTAACCCAATATTCCATTTCCATCTCTGAATGCCGGTGACCTCTGCAGGTGATCCAGCACTAGGGATGGACCGAACTGTTCGCCGGAGAACAGTTCGGCCGCGAACTCGGCATGTTCGCCGATCCTCTCGCCGGCGGACAGTACGGGTTTTCGACCCGTACTGTTCGCCGGCCAGAAGAAGATCTAAATTCTTCCTCCGGCAGGATCAGAACCTGCGAGATCGTGCCGGAGGAAGAATCTTTTCACTACAAGACCGGGCATGCAGCCGGTCTTGTAGTGAAAAATCCGGCTTGGAGCAGGAAGTGACGTTAGTGACGTCACATCCTGCGCCCGTAACCAGGAACTATGCGTTCCAGGTTGCGGTCCAAGGACCGGATGTGACGTCACTGACGTCACATCCGGTTTTTCCGATTCAAATTCCCCGCCTAGAGGCGGGGAATTTGAATGTGTCCGCGAACAGGGCGGACGGCGGACTTCTTTAGAAGTTCGACCCGCACTGTTCGCGGACACTCCGGGCCGATGTTCGCCCATCTCTATCCAGCACTCTTCATAGTGCTGACACCCAAGAAGGTCCCTGCAAATTGGGATGTCACCACTAAGGATGGTCTTGCAGAGTACTGTTGAGCTTCAATATTCCAATATTTCTGACGAATTTGAACTATTCGAGAATTCGCGGATATTCTCAATTTCGAATATTTGAGAGATGCACTGGCCAGCTTTAGGTCCATACATTGCTATTATATATATCACTGGTGTTGAGCTCAAATATTCCAATTGTGAATATATTCAACAAATATCGTCTATTCTAGAATTCGCAAATTAACGACGGATATACGGAGTTTGGAATATTCACGATATTGTGCATTTGGAAGCCTATGGCCATGTATTGAGATTTTTATATTCGCAATGCGAAACTAATGTGACCATTCATATTGAAGGTAATCACGATGCATGACCATACACTCGAATTGGGAATATTCACAAACTGAATATTAGTAGAATTATTCGTGAAATACCACGCATTTGAATATTGCCACTCATCACTAGAGACAAGGGTGCACATAAGTGGTACTCAGATACTTAAAAGGGGCCAAAACCTAGCTCTGCGTCCCGGCATTATTGTTACACAGCTCATATGTGTACTAACAACTTGGAGGCGCTCCGTGTCTGGGCGGCCGCAGCTAAATGTTACATGTATACAATTTATGTCACTTGGATAACCGCAGGGAATCATGAATAACTATGAAAGGTTGCAGTTAGGGGGGTGACATTGGGAATGTAAATGAATAACCCCCCCAAAAAAGATTGGACTTCTAAGGGTGTTGGAGATCTGGGGGAGGAAAGTCAAAGAAGGCATATGTAAGGGTAATATCTGACAAGAGAAAAGCACTGTGTGACAGCTGGAATATGACTATGAAAGGATGACATCTGGACTGCTGGTAGTCTCTTGGGTTAGTCACTAAGCCAGACAATGTCAGGGTTGTACTACTGAGGTATGAGATCTGGGGGTTCAAACTTAGTTGTACTGTGAGAGTTACATGTGACTCAAAGCCAGCTGGTGACCTGTGGATGGAGACAGCTAATCGGAGGATCAATCAGGAACAGGGAGGTCCATCTGCAGCAGAATCTACCATGCAGGAGGCTGACGCAGACGACAGTGAGGGAGACAGTGAGGAAGACCACCCTACATATGGGGTGAGTACCACACACCATCTCCTGTTACTCATCTGAGGAGCTCACTAAGAAAGTTATGTGCACACCTGTGCATATACCATGTGACCATTGATTTTATGATTATCGGATTATAATTGCGAATGAATGATCTATGCTCGCAAATTCCATATTTCCGAATATCAAATCAAATATTTGTAGAATGATTCTCGAAATATTGCGAACTCGATCGCTCATCACTACTGCAGAGGTATCCCGACCATCCAATGATCAATCAGCACGCCGGGGTGACCCCTGGAAATTGCAGACCACCCAATGCTTCACAATGTGAAATGAAAAAAACTTTGCAGCAGGCGGAGCCCGGAGGTTTGATGGGTCAAGGTCCCAAAATTGTGCATGAGCCCCAAAATCTATAAAAATTTTATAATATAGTTATAAAAATAAAAAGTAAATATATTTATATTCTAAATGCAGACCCCTTACCCTACGTGGTAAACAAAAAAAAGGTTGCAGAAACTTTTAAGTAACTTAAAACTTTTTGGAAATATTTGCAGTTGAAAAAAAAAGTTTTCCCTAACTTTTCGTACAAGTGGATGAAGTTCTGTCCTCGGACTCACCAGCTGCCTCTCCAGCTTGACCTCCTTCTTCAGCTGCTCCACTTCCATCTTTAATTTGTCCTTCTCGGTCAGATCTTCTATATTGATGACCGGCATTTTCTGGTGGGGGAAAAAGGGGACAATATACGTCGATGAAGCCTTTCTGGAGCCGCTCATGGCGCTGGGTGGGCGCTAAGGGGACGCGTCTGGTGACACATACGACTTACTTGTGTTACAGGGGTCCCTGATCCCAAGTCCCTGAAGTAGCCGCTTCCTCTGGCTCCACAGGCTCTCCGTCCACCTTCCCAAAGCCGCTCCGACAATAGGCACTTAGCGCTTTTTTAAAGTCATCTGCATAATCTGGGCTAATCTGACGGATCCCCTCCAGCGCCGCTCCGCGCTGACCAATGCGACTGTCACTGCTGTCACACGCCCTGATTACCGACCCTGCTGCTCACCAGCCACTACAAGTCCCAGCGTGCCCATGATAGGGGTAGTAGTCCCATCATAATGACAAGCGGCTCTCACTTACAAGGAAAGTCCCTTTCCTGGACAGATAAGGAGCTGGGAGAAGTAGTGCGAGTTTGAGGGAAGTTCCTGCCTTTGTTTTTGGAATGTGATGTCCCTGAACATGTTTATGGTTCTGCATTGTGTCCCTTGATGTGATATTCTAATATGTCTAAGCATGGAGTGCATTGAATAGGTAATGGTTTATGTGGTTGGGTGAGTAGAGGTCTTCAGACCCCAAATCCATGATATAGGTAGCGAATGGACATAGTGAGGTTTAGTGATAAGGTATTGGGGAAGCTTGGTTTGAGCTGACATAATGGGTTTACCTTAAAGTAACTTTAAAAATAAATACATCTAGGTTTAGAGTCAGATGGTCCAGCAATAGAAATATAGGTGTAGCTGGGTTTAAATAACCAAAGTGGGGTTAGTTAAGCTGGATGGTTAAGTAGGTGGTGGTTGGGCGAGCAGAGCATGATATAGGTAGAGAATAGACATAGTGAGGTTTATTTAAAGGGACAATTCCCCCCAAAGTGATACGTTTTTGGGGGAGAATGGGTTGGGTTGACATAATAGGCTTTATTTCAAGGAACAGTCCACCGAAATGAATATAAATCCATCTAGGCTTAGAGTCAGATGGTACAGCAATAGAAATATAGGTGGAGCTTGGTTAGGTAGGATCTGACTTGTATTGACATAATAGACTTTATTTAAAGGTACAGTCCACCAAAATAAATATAAATCCATCTAGGCTTACATTCAGATGGTCCTGCAATAGCAATATATGTGGTTTAAATGACCAGAATGGGCTGTATTAAGATGGATGGTAAAGTAGGTGGAAGTTGGGTGACCTAGAGGTTTTCAGACCCCAAATCCATGATATAGGTAGAGAATGGACATAGTGAGGTTTATTTGTAGGGCAAGACCACAGTGATAAGGTATTGGGGAAGCTTGGTTTGGGTTGACAAAATGGGTTTTATTTAAAGGTACAGTCCACCAAAATAAAAATAAATCCATCTTCTTACAGTCAGATGGTCCAGCGATAGTAATATAGGTGGAGCTTGGTTTAAATTACCAAAGTGGGGTTTGTTAAGATTGATGATTAAGCAAATGTGATATAGCATAGGTAGGATATGACTTGTGTTGACTTAATAGGCTTTATTTAAAGGTACAGTAAACCAAAATCAATATAAGTCCATCTAGGTCTAGTATTAGAAATATAGGTGACACTTGGTTTAAATGGACAGAATGGGCTGTATTAAGATGAATAGTAAAGTAGGTGGTGGTTGGGTGACCTAGAGGTCTTCAGACCCCAAATCCATGATATAGGTAGAGAATGCACACAGTGAGGTTTATTCAAAGAGAGTGATAAGGTATTGGGGAAGCTTGGTTTTGATTGACATAATGGGTTTAACTTAAAGGTTCAGTCCACCAAAATTAATAAATCAGATGGTCCAGCAATAGTAATATAGGTGGAGCTTGGTTTAAATTACCAGAATGGGCTTTGTTAGGATGGATGGTAAAGCAAATGTAGGCGGTGGTTGGGTGAGTAGAGGTCTTCAGACCCCAAATCCATGCTATAGGTAGAAAATTTACAAAGTTAGATTTATTTAAAGGGACAGTTCCCCCCCCCCCCAACGTTATAAGGTATTGGGGAAGCTCGGTTTGAGTTGACAGAAAAGGCTTAATGGTACAGTCCACCAAAATTCATATAAATTCATCTAGGCTTACAGTCAGATGGTCCAACAATAGTAATATAGGTGAAGCTTGGTTTTTCAAATGTGACATATTATAGGGGGAAATGTCTTCTGTTGACATAATGGTCTTTATATAAAGGTACAGTGTACCAAAATGAATATAGGTCCATCTAGGTTGAATAAGATGGTCCAGCAATAGTAACATAGGTGGAGCTTGGATTAAATTGGATGGAAGAGCAAATGTAGGTTGTGGTTGGGTGAGTAGAGGGCCATCTAGGTTTAAAGTCAGATGGTCCAACGATAGTAAAGCCCCCCATAGACGGGCCGATTCCCGGCCATAGTTGTAGCAGACCAACCTGCGTGCTCACTCCCACTGAGCACATAAAGGTTGGTCGGCCGCAACTATGAGGGAGCCCACCTTGAGTTTCGTTGAAAAAAAAGCCGGCAGGTCGGATCGCACATGGATCCGTCCTGCTGGTTTTTTTTCTGCCCGACTGTGCTGCAGGCTGTTAACTCGGAGGGGAAGTCTCCTCCCACTCTGAGTTAATTGGCTACAGTCTGACAGGAATCGCGCGTGTTAGTGGAACACACAGGATTCCTGTCCGTGCTGTAGCAGACTGATCACAGCGTGGTGACGTCACCACGCTGCAAAGAGTCTGCTAAATGTCAGCCATAGATCGGGACATCTATGGCCGGCTCAACATAGGAAGAACTTGGTTTCAATCACAAGTGGGCTGTATTAAGATCGATGGTAAAGCAAATGTGATATATTATAGGTGGGGTATGGCTTGTGTTGACATAATGGGCTTTATTTAAAGTAATGGTTAAGTTTGGCTTGAGTTGACACAGGGGACTTTAAAGTTACAGTCCACCCAAAAAGGATTGGTGAAGCTTTACAATGGACTTTATTTAAAGAGATAGTCAACCAAATGTGATATAGATGGAGCTTGGATTGAGTTAACATTATGAGCTTTATTCATTCAGATGGTCCAGCAATAGTCATAGCTGGAGCTAAGTTATCATGGTGGGCTTCATTAGGACATATGGTCCAGCAATAGTTATGCCATAGTTGGAGCACGGTTCAAGGTCCTTCAAGGTTTAGAGGCAAGTGGTCCTGCAATAGTCACACAGGTGGAGCTTGGTTTAAATGACCAGAGTGGGCTTTAATAAGATGAAAGGTGAAGAAAATGTGGTATATTATAGGTGGGATATGGCTTGTGTTGACATAATGGGTTTTATTTAAGGTTAATGTCCGCCAAAATGTATATACAAAGCCATCTAGGTTTAGAAGTAGATGGACAAGCAATAGTGATATAGGTGGAGCTTGGTTTAAGTTACCAGAGTGGGGTTAGAATGCATGGTAATGTAGCTAAAAATGCTTATCGTAGCTGAAATATGGCTTGTGTGGACACAATGGTCTTTATTTGTAAAATGATAAAATGGTGATACATTAAAGGGTTAAGTTTGGCTTAAATTGATATAAGGGGGTTTAAAAGGACAGTCCATCTAAAAAGTGTTGGTGAAGCTTTGCAATGGGCTAGAGTTACCATTATGAGCTTACTTCATTCAGATGGTCCAGCAATAGTCATAGCTGGAGCTAAGTTATCATGGTGGGCTTCATTAGGACATATGGTCCAGCAATAGTTATGTCATAGGTGGAGCACGGTTTAAGTTAGCATAGTGGGCACCATTAGGACAGATGGTCAAACAATTGCAATGTGTTATAGGGAGAGTCCACCTAAACAGCATATGTTATTGGAGGTGCTTGGTTGGTTGACATTTGAGGCAAAGCCCACCCAAAATGTTGGTTGTGGTGATGTCATCTTGAAGGTCTGGTGGATCTCCAGTCACTTTTGCTAATTATGTGTGTTCCTGCTTTTCCTGTTATATTCTTCATTAACTAAAATAATTGAAAAACATTTTGCATTAATGACAGTCACTATCTATGATCTGCTTAACTCTAAAATATTGGTTTGGGGTGGGCTGGGGCCAATTATTGCCCCTTCAGTTTCCAAAATTCAGTATCTGCACTAGAGCAAACCAGCATGCCCAGTGTGTGTAGCGAACATTGTTTGGTCATATACAGGTCAGTTGTCCCGCTCAATTGAGGGGCTATTCTGTCCTCTATGGCCAGACTGAAACCAATGGAGATAGATGGTCGCACATTTGATGGGTTTCATACCCCCACATGCTATCTAATTGTAGTGCTGAGGTGTCATACCACTCTTGTAATGCTCAGACTCTTTATATCGGTAGATTGGGGTCAGTTGAGCATCATGACTTAATCCATTTAACAAACAGACTGCTTCATCCGGATTATCCTGGACATATATAGCATGCCATGGTTGTAAATCAGCTTCGGGCTATATTCAAGGCCTTGTAATGTTTCAGTATTGGCTATAGATCACGATCCTTCTGTATTCTCTTTATAGGCCTTCTGTTCAGTAAACCCTGCAGAGTCAGTTACAGTATGACTTATAATGCCGGTGTTTATTTTTTAACTATATTATCACAAGAAGAGTTGATAGCAAAGCCCCTGAACATGATATAATCACCAAAGTTATCGGAGATGTAGAGAGGAATTGTGAAATCATTTGAAAAAAAAAAGTATTGCTCTAACATTGGTAGTTTTTGCATAAAGCCCCCCATAGACAGGCCGCTCCCGCCGAGCACATAAAGAGTGGTCGGCCGCAACTATGTGGGAGCCCACCTTGAGTTTCTTAGAAAAAATTCGGCAGGTCGGATCGCACACGGATCCGTCCTGCTGGTTCTTTTTCTGCCCGACTGTGCTGCAGGCTGTTAACTCGGAGGGGGAGTCTCCACCCCCTCCGAGTCTCCTCCCCCTCCGAGTTAATTGGCTACAGTCTGACAGGAATCGCGTGTGCTAGTGGAACACACAGGATTCCTGTCCGTTCTGTAGCCGACTCCTCACAGCTTAGTGACGTCACCACGCTGTGATGAGTATGCTAGAAGTCGGCCATAGATCGGGACGTCTATGGCCAGCTTAAGTCAGCTGTTTGTTCCATCAATAGCACCACCCCGATCGGCTGCTCACCACTTCAATAGCACCCCCAGTTGTGTGCTCACAACTTCAATAGCACCCCCCAGTCGTGTGCTCACTACTTCAATAGCACCCCCAGGTTGGCTGCTTACCACTTCAATAGCACCCCAAGGTCGGCTGCTCACCACTTTAATAGCACCCACCGCTCGGGTGCTCACTACTTCAATAGCACCCCTAGGTCGGCTGCTCACCTCTTCAATAGCACCCCCAGGTCAGCTACTCACTACCTTAATAGCATCCCCCTGCTCAGGTGCTCACCCCCCGGTCAGCTGCTCACTACTTCAATACATCCCCACTGGTCAGGCTGCAAGTAAAGAATACTATCTAACAAAATCAACTAGTTTGACCATCTCTCTACCCATCATATTGGTGGTTAGTGGGCGAGGTGCCCCCTCACACTGGTGGTTAGTGGGGAGGTGCCCTCTAACATCAGCAGTCTTTGGGAGCATTGCCTATTGACATTGGAAGTCATTGGGGGAAGTGCCCTCTTACACTAGTGGGTAGTAGGAGAGGTTCCCCACTCATTATTGTGGTTAAAGGGAAAAGTTCTCCCTCAGTGTGGTTATTGGGAAAGGTGCCTCCTTACACTGGTAGTTAGTAGATGTGTTGCCCCCTAATAATGAAGGTTAGTGGAAGAGTTGATTCCTCACATTGGTAGTTAGTGGAACAGTTGCCCCCTCACATTGGTGGTTAGTGGGAGAGGTGCCCCTTCACATTGGTGTTTATTGAGAGAGGTGCCCGTTCACATTGGTGGTTAGTGGGAGAGGTGCCCCCTCACATTGGTGGTTAGTGGGAGAGGTGCCCCTTCACATTGGTGGTTAGTGGAAGAGTTGCCCCCTCACATTGGTGTTTATTGAGAGATGTGCCCGTTCACATTGGTAGTTAGTGGAAAAGTTGCCCCCTCACATTGGTGATTAAGGGGACAGGTGCCACCCTTACACTGGTGGTTAAAGGGACAGGTGCCTTCTCACATTGGTGGTTAGTGGGAGAGGTGATTATAGGGAGAAGTACCCTTTCACATTGGTGGTTGGTGGTAGAGGTACCCCCCTCACACTAGTGGTTAAAGGGAGAGTTGCCTCCTCACATTGGTGGTTAGTGGAAGGGGTGATTATAGGGAGAAGTGCCCCTTCACATTGGTGGTTATTGGGAGAGGTGCCCATTAGAAGTGGAAAGAATAGGGAGAGGTGCCCCATTACATTGATGATGAGTGGGAGATGCCTCCCCTCTTATGGAGTCATTGGTAAAGCTGCTCCCTACATTGGCAATAAGTTGTGGAGTTTGTAAGTGGGCCATAACTTAACAATAGCAGTTTGTGAGAGACAGTCCCTCAAATTGGCCAATCAGCTAAAGACCCCCATATATATAATCAAAGTGTAGAATGTCCATGAGGAGCGGGATGCGTCCGCATACTTCGCAAATCAATGTGAAGAATGACCACTTCCAGACAGTTGAAGGAACATTGCTGTCGCTGCTCATTTATCTGAAGGACAAGAGATGCGGCTCCTCTGGTCCCCCAGAACCAGCTCTGCTTAGTGACATCAGCATTAGAACTAGGTACTGTCCGGCAGGAGATCAGTCCAGTAATGCTTACAGCTCAGGAAACCCCCCATTCCCTCACTGGAGAAAGCCCACATTGGGAAATGTGACTCCAGAACACGATCTGTGAGACTATAAGGAGAATATCCAGAAGTTCGGTATTTATGTCGATTACACACAGGTCCTTCAACTTTGACTGATAGAGGATACTGGAAATGCAGCCGTTCACTGCACCGAATGGCACCATATGGCTTCCTATAAAGAAATGTCATTCACCGATGTACGTCTTCTCATAATATCAGCTACATTGGAGTCCTCATACGTTGTTTTAGTCCAGAGTCATCGACTGGAGATGAAAGAGTCTTCTATAGCCCATCATGTTTCTCCCTGTAGCTGCCGCTTACTTAACAGAACCAAACGTTTTAATAAATTGGATACAAAATTACTCATTTTAAAGTAAATGATATGTATGAGGTTGACCAATAGATTGAGATATTGCTATATAATAAATAAGGTGAATACATTATCAACAAATGTGTAAGGGAAATCTGAAAATCAACATTTTGACTCTATAGGCAAAGATGATCTTGAGGTTTTAAAACTGAACTAGAAGATCTTTGTTAGGCTAAGGCTATGTCTCCACAGTGTTTTGTGATCCGTCAGGACACCCGCCAAGCACTGTGCTTAACATAGGGGGTCCAGACGGATCACATACACTTTACCCGCACGGCGGATGCTCTGTTCTCACGGCGCTGAGCCGATCCCCTGATGCAGGGATTAACGTAGTGCAATATGTTAACCCCTGCATCGGCGGATGTCTGAACAGAGCATCTACCGGGCAGGTAATGTGAATGTGATCCATCGGTACCCCCGCCAAGCACTGCGTTTAACGTAGGGTGTCCTGAAGAATTACAAATAGCAGTGGAAACATACCCTAAAGCCCCCCATAGACGGGCAGACTCCCAGCCATAGTTGTAGCTCCCGCCGAGCACATCAAGGTTGGTCTGCCGCAACTATGTGGGAGCCCACCTTGAGTT
>CM070036.1:151341106-151351328 GCA_036250615.1 Ptychadena robeensis | reverse complement strand
CCCCCCCCCCCTCTCCCTCTATAAAAAGTTGCTGGAAGTTCACTCTTCACTTCCACTTCAACTCCGCCTTCCAGAGAGCCAAAGCCCTGCTCAGGTCCAGAGTCCAGCAATGCCTTCCATTGTCCATCTTCTGGTTCCTCTCTGCTTCTTGGGACAAGTCGTGACATCTACAGAGCAAGTTCGAAGTAAGAGGGGGGACGGGGGTCTATCGCCAGCACGGCCACTCGCTGCTTTTGCTTTCTATTTGAAATGGATCGGCCAGAGGATAGCTGGGTGATTCTGCACTGAAGTGATGCGATCGTTTGATCCCTTTCTAAAGCCCCCCATACACAACTGTGTAGTATAGTGGCCTCCCTGATAGAATACATAGTGATTGGAAGGTATATATCACTGGCATGTAGTGCCGGGCTCCGCTGATAGAAACATAGTGATTGGAAGGTAGATTATCACGCTATGTAGTGCCGGGGGTCCTCCCTGGTAGATACATAGTGATTGGAAGGTATATATCACGGCTATGTAGGTTGGGTCCTCCCTGATACAATACAAGGAGGAAGGTATATACACGTAGTAGTGCCTGGGCCCCCCGAAGAAACAAGGAGTGGAAGGTATAATCACTGCTATGTAGGTGCCGGGTCCTCCCTGAATAAGAGCCATAAGGGATTGGCAGGTAAATCACGCTATGTAGGCCGCGGTTCTCCCGATAGGAATACATAGGATTGGAAGGATATCATCACACTGCACTGTAGTGCCGGGTCCTCCTGGTAGAAATACATAGTGATTGGAAGGTATATATCACTGCAATGTAGGTTGGGTCCTCGCCTGATACAAGACATAGTGATTGGAAGGGATATACTCACTGCTATGTAGGCCGGGGCCCTCCCTGCGAGAATACATAGGATGGAGGTATATTCACTGCTATGTAGGGGTGGCCGGGTTCTCCCTGATAGAATAACATAGTGATTGGAGGTGGTATAATCACGCTATGGGCGGGTCCTCCCTGGTCGAATACATAGGGACTTGGAACGATATATCATGCTATGTAGGGGTGTGGGTCCTCCTGAACCTACAAGGAGGAAGGATAACAGCTAGTAGAAGCCGGGCTCCCGAAGAAACAAGGATGGAAACGGTATATATCACGCATGTAGTGCCGGGGGGGGTCCTCCCTGAATAGATACATAGTGATTGGAAGGTATAGTCACTGCTATGTAGTGCCGGGTTCCTCCCTGATGGAAAGATACAAGGTGATGGAAACGGTATTAATCACCATGCTGTTAGGGCGGGTCCTCCCTGATAGGAAACAAGTGATTGGAAGGGATACTATCCTCCATGTAGTGCCGGGTCCTCACCTTGATAGAATACAATAGGATTGGAAGGTATATATCAATCATAGGTAGTGCCGGGTCCTCCCTATACATAGTAATTGGAAGGATTAGAAAGCTCCTCATATTACATGGTTTTGGTAGAAGAAAGTTGATTGTACAGAAATTGTATGAAAAGATTGCAAGGTGTATGGTGTATACTTTTCAAAAACATCAGGATAGTTTTCCAAAAAGTTGGTCGGTTTCCTAACTTGAGGGTTGTCTGCGGTCTGCAAGGTTTCGGGACAGATTTCTGCAGCAACTTTGTATTGTGTCTTCCTCGCTGTGCAGATGGGAGCCGGGTAAATATAATATGTTTGGACACACATTCCTGTCTCGGAATGCTGTGCAATGCCCAGGGGGGGGGGGGGGGGGGGATAAAAATGAACTTTTTCAGAACTACTTAAGTTATTGGTTTGTTAATTTGGTCTCCTAAGTGGAAAACCGTGTGTCAAGCAAGCATTTTGGCAGAGCGATGGTGCATGGAAAGATTTGTCTTTCTGACCTTAACTCAGTGTTCTCCTACACAACGTCATGCATGGTCTTCTCATGGTGGTGGGATGGTTTGGGACCACTCTTCTGATGCTGCCCTAAAGAACGAGAAGGATCAATGCTTTTGATTTTTGAAGACTCACAACGGGCATTTTCTAATAGAGTTGATAAACCTATACCCAGGGGTGCACAGAAGTGGTATCTGTATATACAGAGGTGCACAGAAGTGGTACTCTGGTACTCCAAAGCGGCCAAAACCTAGCTCTGCGTACCGGCATTATTGTTACACAGCTCATATGCGTACTAACAACTTGGAGGCGCTCAGTGTCTGGGCGGCCGCAGCTAAATGTTACATGTATACAATTTATGTCACTTGGATAATTGCAGGGAAATATGAATAACTATGAAAGGTTGCAGTTAGGGGGGTGACATTGAGAATGTGTAATAATCCCAAAAAAAAGGTTGGACTTCTAAGGGTGTTGGAGATCTGGGGGATGAAAGTCAGAGTAGGCATATGTAAAGGTAAAATCTGACAAGAGAAAAGCACTGTGTGACAGCTGGAATATGACTATGAAAGGATGACATTTGGACTGCAGATAGTGTCAGGGGTTAGTTACTAAGCCAGAAAGTTTCAGGGTCGCACTACTGAGGTATGAGATCTGGGGGTTCAAACAATGTTGTACTGTAAGAGTTACATGTGACCCAAAGCCAGCTGGTGACCTGTGGATGGAGACAGCTAATCGGAAGATCAATCAGGAACAGGGAGGTCCATCTGCAGCAGAACCTACCATGCAGTAGGATGATGCAGAAGACAGTGAGGGAAACAGTAAGGAAGGACCCCCTACATATGGGGTGCGTGCCAAACACCATCTCCTGGTACTTACCTGAGGAGCATACTAAAAAAGTTATGCACACCCCTGCCTATAGTATCTCCTCTATAGGTCCTTCCTTGGGGTCTTGTGGTGCCCAACAGTTGGCCAAGCTCCAATCAGGAAGCTTTTAGGGTCCCCATACACCTTTTAGATTTCTCTGTCAGATATCCTTTAGATCTCCTTTTTGTTTTACCAAAACCATGTAATATGAGGGACTTTCTAACCCATCAAGTCTACCTGTGTTCAATCGCAGAGGACCCGACACTACATAGTTGTTGGTAGATCTAAAGGATATCTGACAGAGAGATCTAAAGGTGTATGGCCAGCTTGAGACTCATAACCTTAGCCAATAGTATTCTGTGGCTTGGCCGATCTATGGTCAAGAAGGTCCAATGCCAGTCATTCAGAGCTGCTCCCTAAAGCTTCCAAGCTCCAGCTTGTTGATGGAGTTCCAACCTTCAACAACATCTACACCTACCTATCCACTCACAGGGAAGCTTTCCAGCTGGTTGCAAACATGAAATATCTGAAGAGGGTCGGATACGTCAACGTTTCTGAGCTTTGTTTGATCTTCTGATGTCTGTGTTCACTGACCTCTAACCAATGATGATTATGTTTCAGGTAACATCACGTCATGTCTTCTGCCTAAAGATGAAGGGGACTGCCGGGGTCTCCTCCCCCATTTTTATTATGACCGCTACACCCAGACATGCGAAGAGTTCCTCTACGGAGGCTGCGGTGGAAATAGCAACAATTTCGAGACGTTGGAGGACTGTGAGAAGACATGCTGGAAAATCAAAAGTAAGTTCTATGATCTCAAATTTCTTCCTGTTTGTTTAAATTTTAATCATAAGCGAGAAGATCTGAAAACTTCTACCCTACATCCTGCAGTGGGGTCTCAAGGCAGCCCTTGGTCATGTGACTGAATTCCTAGGCATTGATCATGTGATCTCAATGGAGGCAACAAACCGGGCTGAACCAACTTCATCAGAGATCATGTGACCCAAGACTTTACATGGGTTACTTTAAGAAGTAACCCATGGGGTAGCGGGCGAGTTATTTCAAGGCTTCTGTTAGAAGGGTGACAAGGGTTTAGGTGGAGCCATAGTGTCCTCCAAAAGTTTAGACCTTCAAGGGTTAGTCCAGTCCAAATGGCAATTTCATTTGTTATTGAGGCAAAAACATTAAATTGCCCACAAGGAACACTTCCCTCACTTTATCATTCGGGTGCGACCTGTGGCGATTTTAGGCAAGGGCAATATGGGCCCAGGGCAGGCTGTGTAGATTCCTCCACCCAGCCTGCCTGCCTATCAATCGCATGGCCGCCTGGGAAGAGAGGAGATCATCTGCAGGAGTAACAGTCACTCCAGCACCGAGGGGGGGCTGAGACAGAGTCCTTAAGTCTCACTAGCAACACCACCAGGAAGTCCTCTCCGACATGGAGTTGGGGACAGAGTCCTTAAGTCTCACCAGCACCACCACCCGGGAGTCCTCTCCGACATGGAGTTGGGGACAGAGTCCATAAGTCTCACCAGCACCACCACCCTGGAGTCCTCTCCAACATGGAGTCTCACCAGCATAATCCCCCCCCCAGGAGTAACCAGAGATGCTTTCCCGTTAGGGTGCTGATCTCCCTAGGACCGCCCCTAGGTACAACGTTCCTTATGTCAGGAATCTGGATGTTTGGGAACCCCTGCTTACAGTCCAGGGTATGGATTCCAGAAAACATCCACCACATTGGAAGTTTGGAAGGGCTTTGGGGAATTCACCTCTCCATGTGCCCCTGTATCTTTAGTAAACGATTTCTCCTCATCTCCTAGTTTTGTAGACAACTCTAAAATGTATCGCCATCAGTTTCTCTTGGTGGCAATGGTCACAGAAGGGACATTCTCCTAGATGATGAGGATCCAATGATGCCGCACTCTTTCCATAATCAGTGCCTAGAGCAGGGGTGGGCAAACTAAAGCCCGGAGGGGCCTGATCTCCCCCCGCTAAGCTAACTTTCCGGCCCTTGTTAAAAAGTTGCTCCCCTCTGCATGTTCTCTGCAATGAGCGCACATATTGCCTAGAGGTGGCAAGAACCTGCCTAGGGCCTCCGAAATGCTAGAAATGGCACTGACTTCATTATCTGCACAATGTAGAGAAATATGGATCTGGACCTCAGAGTTTGGTCGTTCGTATCTGGCCCTCAAAATCTAGAGTTGGACAACCCCATACTAGAGCAATGCCTGGATGCAAAGTTCTAGGTAGGTTGTGCTCTCCACATAGTTTCCTTTTTCTGAGTGGACTGTCCCTTTAAATATAACTGGTCAGCGTGCTCAGCTCCATATACAGACTTGTCTGGAAGTCATCTTGCAGATCCCAGCAGGGAGTGCAGATTGAAACCTCATGTTGTGTCATCTGAGCTTGCCAAGCACCAGAAGAAGTCCTCAGGCAGTGATGGACAATGTCTGCCTGGGGAGATGTTAGACCAGAACAAGTGGGTTAGAGGAGCCACGTCCGACTTCTTGTATGATGTCCCATGACAACATCAACATCTGTAAAACTTGGAGGCTACTCATAACCAACATCTGGTTTGCCCCCTAAGGACTAGGAGATCTGAGAAGATATAATGCTTGTTGTTAGAGGTCTCCACTGGAGCACCAGGTCTGACCTAATGAAGTCAAAACAACTTGTATTATATGTATTTCCTCTCAGAGTTAGATCTGCATTTGTTCTTCCATGAACAAGGGAAAGTAGTAAGATTGGGATTATATTAGGTTTCTTCTAGAGGAGTACATGGTGGGTCACTGAAGAGCTCAGGTTCCTCTGCTCCTCTACGTATAATTCCCATTCCTTGGTATGGGGCTTGTATGTTGGTCATTGCTTAGGGCAGTCGTTCTTAAACTGGGAGGCGGGCCCCCTGGGGGGGGCACGAAGGTATTCCAGGGGGGCGCAGGCCCTCATTCTGAACCTGTGTTTGAATGGGGGGGAGGGGGAGGGGCTCAATAATGTCCCTACATATAAAAGGGGGGGGGGCTGCAAGGAAAGTTTGGGAACCACTGCCTTAGGGAATCATTCGATTCCTGTTTCTCATATAATTACAACACATCTCTGAGTTACTCATTACACTACATGTAAGTAGGTCATATAACTGAGTCACGTTGACCTGGTTCATCTCATATCCCCATGAAGTTGATGTCTCATTGACTATTGTAAAAATCTATTTAAAGCGGATGTATACTCAAAATCTAAAAAATACATATGTAAAATTAAAGCTTGGCTTGCCTTTGAGCTGGTATGATGGGGGCATATCACACAATCCCCAAAAAATATACTTACCTGCTGTTGGCTGGAATCGAATGAGAGATTCCATGTTTATTTGCCAGGTTTCCGAGGGTTAACTCAGGGTGCAATATCGTGAGTGGCCACTGGGGGTGTTTATAATGGTTTTCTATGAGGCAAATACACTCCATTCAGTTTAATGAAGAACTGACATTAGAGATTAACCTGTCTATCTCTGTGGTGAGTTCTGGGGCGCCGTGTCACAAAACAGGCAGAGCGGAGGGGTTGCTGGGGTCTTCTTAAATTACTCCTTACAGTAAGTTTTTTTTTCGTTTTTTTTAATGCATTCCTACCTATTATGGGCACTTCTAGTGCCATTCATGAAATAATCAATTTCTGGTGGTAGGTCCTCTTTAAGTAATTTAACATCAGCCGATGTGCTTTAAAAATAACTAATACCTAAACTAAGACGTTCCATATAAAGCTTTATATATCACCCACTGGGAGAGTGAAATGTAGAACTTGGTTGCAGTCAGGTCTTCAGGATCCTGGGCGGGAGAGAGAGTAGAAAGATGACCCACCATCTTTTGTTGCAGCTCCTTTATTGTCCAATCACATGGTGGGGGTAGGAAGGTGACTTTGGAAATCAGGTAGACTTCTGTGGAACTCTCTCACAAAGCCAGTCCTATAAGTCTATGGCAGGGGTGGGCAAACTAAGGCCCGGGGGCCGGATCCGGCCTGTTTAGCTTTATTTTCTGGCCCTTTGTCACCTTGTTGAAAAGATGCTCCCCTCCGCTTGTTCACTGTAATGAGTGCACATAATGCCTAGAAGTCTACAAACGTTGCCTTTTTTTTAAATTTTACTAAATGTAAAAAGATAGCTACACCCCTGTCACACAACACAGCCATCATAAGTGATGCCGGCGATGCATGGAATTGGCACACTTATGACGAGTTGGTCATTACAGGCTCTTGGTCCGGCTACCTATGAAGCCAATATGGCCCACAAGTCAAAAAGTTTGCGCACCCCTGGTCTATGGGGTGGTAGGTCCTTCTACCAGGTATTGCTAAGTATGAATCTAAGGATTTGTTCTGCTAGTAGAAATATTGGGAGATGATGTCATTCTAATGATGGTCCTTCTAGGAACCTACCATGTGTAATGCCATATGTCTCGCCATCAACCCAATGTGATCACATGCTCCCTATGGTACTCCGTCCATTAAAAGTTTTGTTATCTCTCTATAGAAGTCCCCAAGCCCTGCAGGAGGGAGGACGAGCCGGGGCCCTGCCGCGGGTACATCAAGCGTTACGCCTACAACCTGTTGACTATGAAGTGCGAGCAGTTCATATACGGTGGCTGCTATGGAAATGATAACAACTTCAAAGATGAGGCCTCCTGCATGGAGTCATGCTCGCCCAAGAGGAGTAAGTCCTAGAATTGTTTTATATAATGCCAATAGGGGAACATAAAGGGTTGTATGCTTACCAAATGGTAGGTTCCTCCGAAGAAGGACCATTGGTTCCTCCATAGTGCAGGGGACGGGCCTTCTACTTACTGCAGCTTCATTAGACATAGAAACTATAGGAGATGTATCACATTTTGTTGGAATGGTCCTGGAATTTATTTAGTTGACTTAAACCCAAGGTTTAGTTAAGCTTTGAGGTTTAGTTCTCCATTGGATGAAGCTGAATACAACTTACAAGGGGCAATGTACTCAATGGGATTGGCCTGTCATAGATGATTCCTATACAATGGCAATAAAACCCTCCACACCTTTATGACACCTTCATAAAAGCCACAAATGTTTATGGTTTTAAATGTTATTCTTGCTGCTTTCATGTTAACATAGCAACAAAATGTCAACACCACCCTTATGCTGCTGCCTACATAGCCGTCACAGACCTGGACTTGCATAGTGATAGATATGTGTACAGATGTCAGTGGTTTTACTATGTATAATAATATGGAGAATATATTTTATATGTTCTCCTATGTTGAGACTGTCCTGCGTTCACCCTCACCAAGGTTCTATGAAAGTTACCCTGTCACCCCAGAATCACCATAGAACAGGCACCAGACATAACTAACTACAGAGAGGCTAGATCCGGCCTATTTGGCCTTTTAAGCTGACCCGTTGTTCACTTGTGAAAAGTCTCTCTGGTCCCCCTTCACTTGTTCCCTGCATTTAGTGCACATAATGCACACAAAGTCTGTACGTCTATCAGGGAGGACCCGGCACTACATAGCAGTGATATATACCTTCCAATCACTATGTATTCTATCAGGGAGGACCCGGCACTACATAGCAGTGATATATACCTTCCAATCACTATGTACTCTACTTGTTGGTAGAACTACAAGAAATTGTATGGAGTGATCTAAAGGTGTGTGAGGGGCTTTAGAGATGTTGGGCTTCCTCCTCACCACATTACAGAGAAGGAGAGAGGAGGGTCGACAAGGGATTTACTCTCCTAACACAGGGTGACACTGGTCTGTAGATACCTCATTGTGGGTAAGTGCTGTCACCCTAGAACAGCAAGTCGATATACATAACTGGTATAACAAAAACTTTCTATAATACTTGGAAGGCCAGATATTGGAGTGTTGAACTCCAGTTTGATCGCTGTGTCTTAGGTTTCTGTCTCTGCTTTTCTCCTGTTTGGTGGGGGCGCTCTTACTTTTTCCTCATCCCTTTGTTCCTGAGGGATTATAGACATTCCAAACATGCTGATACCTGAAATGAGTCAGAGGAGCGGCTGTAGTATTTCAGCAGCTCTTCTCTCCGACCACCCTGAGATCTACCAGACTTTGTAGTGTCTTCTGGTCATCTCCCACCATGTGCGGTTGGGGGTGCGTTGGGGTTGTGGTGAAACACCTTGCCAGTGTAAAGATTGGTCATGATTAGTACATGGCTGAGCAAACATGACTCGCATACCTGTCACCTCCACCTTCACAGATAAGAGGAAGATAAGAGGTGACATCATCTGACGTGACAGAGGCACAAGTTATGCCTGGCATACACATGCCGATAAGTGGCCGATTTTTTTGGCCTGATCGACGGGCATGCGTGCTCGCGTCGGTCAGCGGAAAAATCGTCCGCTCCCTGTCTCCCCACAGCTCGGCCGGCCAGAGAACAGACATGTCCAATAATCTCTGGCCGATGGAAGCCGATGCCTTTAACTTCAAAGAAGAGCCGGGTTTTCATTGAAGCTAATGGCCGGCACACAAAGGGTGCTGGCCGACTAGTGCAGCCCCATAATGCATCAGGATGCAAACGTGATGACGTCATCACGTTTGCATTCTGGAGCTCATCTGAGCTGCTCTGTCTGCACCCGTCGGGGTGTGTATGGCAGGCATTAAGCTGGTCATACACCTTTAGATCTCTCTGTCAGATATCCTTTAGATCTACCAACAGTTATGTAGTGGACAAAATATACTATAGAGTGGGAAATACCACTTATAGCAAGAATTCCCCCTGACCGTGGTCAGGGGCAAGGGGACTACCGACCACAGGTTTGTTTAGAGTAAGTTAGTAGACAAATACAGTAATAAAAATAACATCATATTTATTGCATGATTAAAAACATATAACATGGCATGGCAGTGTTGGCTGTTGGTAATACAGATCATAGGTGGCAACAGTAAACAGTAAACAGTTATGTAGTGCCGGGTCCTCTGCGATTGAACACAGGTGGACTTGATGGTTTAGAAAGTCCCTCATATTACATGGTTTTAGTAAACAAAAGGAGATCGAAACAAAAGGAGATCGAAAGAAAATCTGGCAGAGAAATCTAAAGGTGTATGGGGGCCCTTAGGCAATATTGCTGACTGAAATATTGAGCTCCTCTATGGTCTTGTCCCAAATCTGGTCATGTGATGCAAAAACTTCCTTGGTTTACGTTTCATGTGCTCCCCCCTACCAGATACTAATGCTGTCAATCCTGAAATCAGTGGGCAGGATTAAGGGCCCCCATACACCTTTAGATTTCTGTGTCAGATTTCCTTTAGATCTCCTTTTGAATAACAACCAAAACCATTGTTTAATATTAGCGACTTTCTAATCCATCAAGATCTACCTGTGTTAACAAATCAACAAGGACCCTGCAACTACATAGTTGTTGGTGGATCTAAAGGAATAAAATATGACAGAGAGATCTAAGGTGTAATGGCCAGCTTTAAATAGTTTTTTTGGCACTCATTAAAGTTACTTTTAATCTCCCCGTCTCGTCCCTGG
>CM070036.1:151282184-151292221 GCA_036250615.1 Ptychadena robeensis | reverse complement strand
CTCCAACCTGGTACATAAATATACCCCTAACCACCCACACCTCCTGTCCTTCTTACATCTTCAACCTGGTACATAAATATACTAGTGATGAGCGGCATAGGCAACATTCGTATTCGCGGCATGCTGCGAATTTTATGGAAAACATTCGGAAAATATTCGCATTCGGCAATATTCTGGTTTTTTTTTGTTATTGCGAATATCGGCAGTTTATTGCGATTATCGCGCAATATATGTTTAGCATGGCGCGAATTTTTATGCGAATTTTAAAAGTGACGATTTTCGCAATATTCGCATCACCCCAATATTCATTTAAAAATCTGTTGATGGTGTTGCTAAGCTCTTGTTGCAGCCTTCCCATTCGTCCACTCACATTGAGAGGGAAGTGTAATGGATAAAAAATACAGAATATCCGGAATTGCGAATATTCGGCAATATATTCACCATCTTCGCGAATTTCCGAATTGACGATATTCGCGATTAATATTCGGAATCCAAATATTCGCGATCATCACTAAAATATACCCCTAACTTTCCCCCACACCTCCTGTCCTCCTTACATCTCCAACCTGGTACATAAATATACCCCTAACTGTCCTCCCCACACCTCCTGTCCTCCTTCCACCTCCAACCTGGTACATATATATACCCCTAACCACCCACACCTCCTGTCCTTCTTACATCTCCAACCTGGTACATAAATATACACCTAACCACCCCCTCCACTTCTCCAACGACCTTCTGATGACATCTCATCACATCATCACATGCGCTGCTTCAAGACTTCTCTAGTTTATTGTACAGCGCTGCGTAATATGTTTGTGCTATATATATAAAATGAGGGGGTAATGTGGAATAAGAAGGTTCTCAGTTAGGTGGTCCCTCTGCCTGGTATATCCAGTAGCTGTGACTATAAAAGATTGGATCCAGCAGTAATAAATCACTGCTCCATGTTTGTAGCAGACAATTATGACGTTGTCCCCAATTCTCCGACCCTTCCTGCAGCCACATATCCAGACCTGCTTCAGATCATCTTGAAAATGAATGCCTCTGCTCTCTATGGAAATCCATTATTAGAAATGGGGAATGGGCACCCGGGGCCCTTTGTCAGAGCTGTAATTATGCCAGCGGGCTGCTTACACGTTTGGAGGAATCATTCAAATAAAGCTGCTGGGACTAAATAGAGCGGTGTGGTGTAAGGCGACCGCTGAGGTCCCCTTTCCATCTCTATCGCTCCCGCCGGTATTGTCGCCGCCGCGCTCCATCCATGATGAAGTTGTTCAGTTTCTGAAAGGAAAATGAGTCTCTGCTGGGGAAGATATTTTGCTTCTTAACATTTACATGATCTATTCTGCAGCATTGTGCTGTTTGCACAGCCTACACAAAGTCCTCCAGTGACACAATATGTTGCTCAAGCATTGTCTGGGACGACACAAAATATATTGTGTTGCTCTTTATCTCGTTCTGTCCCAAAATTACGCCATTTCCACAAATTGGAGCTAAAGGAGCGTTTCCAACATCCAAATCATATCAGAGATATGATAGTGGGTCCCAGGGCTGTTTCTCCCACTATGTGGAGAATGCGGGCCCTGGCACCTCCTCTAGGCACATAACCGTGGCATCAAACCTGCTCAACACCCCAGTAGCACCCCATTATTATTATTATTATTATTAACATTTATTTATATAGCGCCAGCATATTACGCAGCGCTGTACAATACATTAGAGTGAAGATACAACACAGTATAACACACAGGTACAGGTAATGACACAGGAGGAGTAGAGGACCCTGCCCAGACAGGCTTACAACCCCATAACAACTTCTAGTAGCATTCCCGCTCAACAATTCTTCAAGTTGCACCCCTGCACCCACTCAACAACTGTTCTAGTAGCATATCAACCCCCCCTGTTCAACCACTTGGGGGCCCCAAACAAATGTTTTGCATCTGGCACCCAAATGCTAGAAACGCCCCTGGTAGGTCCTTAAAAAATCCCAAAAGACAGAAAGAAGAGACTGGTTTGTTCCAGAGAAAAGGTTTGTCCTCAATGGGTGGGGTTTTCCCCAATCAGTAACCAAATTCCCTTTTTGGATGGGCCTGGTATGTCTGGAAGGGGGGCCCCAAACAGCGTGGAGTCTCCCCCTCCAGAGTAGTGTTGAGCAGCATATGGTATATTCAAATTCTAGGTTTGAAGGCCAAACCACCTGAAAACATGTTCCCCATGTCCCCTACTTATGGCAGTTTTTTTTGTGTTTGAAGTGTTTCCATATGTTTTCTGAAGCCCGTAGAAGGGTCATGTAATGGGGTTCACTCAGTCTAAGGGTCATGACTAGGGTGTGCGGCAGCGGACCACATAGACTTCAATGGCAGGTGAATTTCAGAACACTTCAAGGCATATTTGTAGCCACAAAAACTATAAATACAAGTTTCACAATTGTCCAAACAGTGGCATACCGGAGGGGGAATCAGTGGCCAAACTCCCCCCCAAAAATAATGTATTTTACGCAGAGTTCTTTTTTTATAAGTGTAAAGGCCAGAAATAACATTAAAAGAAAATATATTACACTCCATATACATATAAACTTGTATGTGCGATGTTATAATGTCAATTACATATATAAAAAAAAATGTGTGGGGTTTTCCCCAATCACAAAGCAAATTCCCTTTTTGGATGGGTCTGGTGTGCCTGGAAGAGGGGTCCCAAACAGCGTGGAGTCCCCCCCCCCCCTCCAGAGCTTACCAGACCCCTTGCCTGGCAAGCCTAGAGAGTGTGGGTACCAAGGACAGCGTGGACCCCCCTCTAATAATTACCAGGCCCTTCTGGCAGACTTGAATGGCCAGAAAAGAGGGGTCAACGAGCAAGTGGGCCCCCCTCCTTGTCCAACCTTGTCCAGATCCATTGTTCACCTCCTGGTTGTTGCACACATGGCGTGCTTTCTTAGAAAGCGACGGATCACAATAAAATCCACCATGATTTTCTGCCCTCCAGGAGACCCAGAGCACATGACTTGGATATGCGCTAAAGACCTCTCTGTCTTACCATTCTATACCATATAGTTTACCCCCCCACTATAATAAAACACTTCACACCAATATGGATTTAAAATGGCCATAGCGCCCTTTATTTAACATAACATCATATCAATTCAACAATAAATCACTGACATCCCCCTGGTTCTGAGTCTTCGAAGGTCCCCATCATCATCAGAATCACATAGGTGCGGGTCACCAGTGCCTACTGCCTTAGTCTGTAGGCCCTCAGCCGCCACCCACCGACTCGAGGACAACTAAGCCGCCCGCAGGCCCACTGAGACCGCTCACCAGATTGGTCAGCTCACTCTGACCTCCCCGTGAGATACCACCACCAGATGGTTCCCACCAATCATTAGCTCCAACTGTTTACCTTCCAAGACCCAGAACCCGCCACACGCTATGACATCTGCAAGAAAACACGCGTTAGTCCACAGTAATGACGAGCAAAACAATCGTAACCACCCCAGCCTCAACCTCGGATCCAAGCACCCCCCCACCACCGTGCCCCCACCTGGCACCCAAGATTTACTGGGCGGGCGGGAGATTGATCCTTCACCGCTCACCTAGGGAATGATCCTGTTCCCTATACTGTACCCCACATTCACCCTTCTGGCCACACCTAACTGACTCTTCCACCAATCCTGTCCTTTCCCTTATAACCCAAAACACCAAATATTTCTTTTACCTTTATCTGACCCCCTGACATCTCTGTCACCTCTTATCCCAGTCATGTATGCCTTACGCTTATTCCGTTACCCTCCAAATGCTACAGGCCAGTCTTCCCTGGTGTCAGAGGTGATGCTGGATGTGTGCTCTAAAAATAGGACACCCCCTCCATAACATGGAGGTCAATCACCACCTACCACCTCATATCTGACAATGGGGCCTCCAGCGTCATATCTGATGTCATCAGGGCGGGCCTGGCAGAGGATTTCAGCAGACAGGTGAGTGTGCTTGTAGTTACCTTGGGGTGAGTTTTATAAGCTCAGAAACTCACGTTAAAGCGGACCTACCACCAGAGATCTATGTTTTCATGAATGGCACTAGAAGTGCCAATAATAGGGAGGAATGCAGTGAAAACCCCCAAAAACGTACCTGTAATGAGCAATTTAGGAATATAATCCGGCATTTCTCTTCATTTCCTGGTTCATGGTGTCAGCAGAAGCCGGCAGCACGTCACAACAACACGTGATTTTTCAGTGAGCTGCTTTGCCATAGAAGATCACTGAACGCCCCCAGTGGCCACCCGCGATATTGCACCACCATGTGTTGGCTTTACACTGAAAAATCACGTGTTGTTGTGACGTGCTGCCGGGTTTTGCTGAGCCCATTAACCAGGAAGTGAAGAGGAATGGCTGATTATATTCCTATATTGCTCATTACAGGTACGTTTTTGGGTTTTTTCACTGCATTCCTCCCTATTATTGGCACTTCTAGTGCCATTCATGAAAACATAGATTCCTGGTGGTAGGTCCGCTTTAACTCGGGAAGGAGGTTAAGGAGGGGGACCAGTGTTGTGGGGGTGCAGGTGGAAGCTCCCCAGAATCTGGTTATCCCCTGTAAGAAGGAGACCCCCTGGATCCCCGCTACCCACCCTATGGAATGAGTAAATTAGCTATTGCTTGGAGGGGGTCCACGCTATCCCTGGGTCCCCACATTCTCTAGGCTTGCCAGGTTACGCCAGGCAGGGGGTGTGGTATGTTTTGGAGGGTAGAACCCCCGCTTTGCCTGATATTTGGCACCAGAAGTGAAAAGTGAGGGTAATATTATTATCATTCATTTATATAACGCCAACATATTACGCAGCGCTGTACAATACATTAGAGTGGAGATACAACACAGGATAATAACAGGTACAGGTTATGACACAGGAGGAGTAGAGGACCCCACCCAACCTGATCAGGCTTGCAATCTAATCAGGTTTGGGAAGAGAGTATACCATAGGCCAGGGGGGGGGGGGGGGGGGGGGGGGGGGGGGGGATATATAGGTCTGCATGGCACATGATCACCCACAATCCCATGTACCTCCATTCATCCTCATGCAGGTACCCACTCAGACCTAAGTGTGCAACCCTTCTGGCTGCTATCCTGTACTTTTATTTGTCTATACCTTCTACAAACTTAAAAAAATTACATACATTCAAGAAGACTACCAAGCCTTAAGGTAGACATACGCTGGTCAATATTTCTATTTGATCGACCACAAAATCGATCTTTTTAAGTTGATCGACCAAAAGTGATTGAACATAAAACCGACCGAGAAGTGATTAGACATGTCAGTAACTATCAGTCAATCATTTAAGCCCCCCATACACGTTCCGATTATTCTCCCGACCGATTTTTCGTCCGATCCTGTCACCCGATTTTCACCTAAAATGTTATGGTCAGTCGGTCGGCTGGCACGAAAAATCGGAATTCGAATTATCACCGATCCATCAGTCCGACCCTATTTATTAACAGCAGATCGACCAAAAATTTACGGACAGGTCCGAAGTGGTCCCGATCGATTTTTCGGCCGATTTTGAGAAATCGGGATCGGTCGGGTACATAATTCCGAATCCGATTAATCTCCCGATCGATTAATCTCGTAAACGTGTATGGGGGGCTTTACATGTACAAGTTTTTTTTACAGGTGCCCTCTTGTGGCAGAAAGTGGTAATGACTCTTAACAAAATATGGTGTGTGAATCTATAGCACTGTTTGGCGGTACAGACGATCAATGTTCAACTGGTGATTGATTTTTAATTAGGCAATATGATTGAATTAATCCTCCTGTGTCATAACCTGTACCTGTGTGTTATCCTGTGTTGTATCTCCACTCTAATGTATTGTACAGCGCTGCGTAATATGTTGGAGCTATATAAATAAATGATAATAATAATAATAATAATTGGCGATCAAATAACAAAATATACAATCAACCTGTATATGGTTACGTTTAGACCCAAAAACTAGCAGGGGACCCAAGTTTTCTTTTCTTCAAATAAGGTCTTTTTCACTCACTGGATAGTGAAAAGAGAAGCAGAAGACTGAATAGGTTATCTTTGTTATCTTACCAGGTTCCTTTTATTGACATGATATAATTGCCTCCTTGTTCTGCTTCTCTGATTCGTTTTAAGGCCCCCATACACGTCTAGATTTTTCATCCAATCAACTTAATTCAATACATTATGGTTGATTGATTGAAAATCTATGGCAGCCCACATGGTTAGATCAACCTAAACCAATTAAAATTGGGAAGGAAATTTATTGAAAAAGGATTGGACGTGCTGGTAAATTCTAATTGGTTGTATTGAAATGGATTACACTTTCAGTCGATCCCAAAAAAATGTGTCAAATATCTGTTACTACAGTTGACAAACACACAATCAATCACCGATTTCCCTGACCCACAAAAATTTATCTTTTTAAGTTGATTGAACAGAAAATCGAGACGTGTATGGGGGGCTTTACCTGCCTGTGATTCAGCTTTAAGCAATAAACATCCAATATCGAGTGTCGCCTAGATGGTGGGCGATGGTTGACCTTGTAATGCCCCCCATACATACACAGATTTTAGCATCCGACAGACTAAAAATGATAATTTTTTTTCAATCGTACAATTGGAGATTGATTGATGGAAAATAGAATATACTCCACATGGAATAACCAACTTTTTTATGGAATCGTAATTTGTACTCAATTTGTACAAATTTTCCGACATGTCCGATCATGTTTTGATAGATTTTTTTCACAATTACGATCAAATTTTATTGATTAGTCCATGTGGGCATGCACCAATTTTCAGTCGACCGATCTAAAAATTGATCGTTTTTAATCTGTCGGCCGCTAATATCTGTGCATGTATGGGGGCCATTAGCGTTGGTTGTACGCTCTCCCTCCAGAAGGTTTACACATGGATGACCTCCGCGGCATTAATACTAATGTTGCAGAAAATCCGAGGGACCTTGCAGAGGTGACAGAATGTTGTCTCCGATTTCCACGGACTAATACATAGAAACCGAGAGGCAGATGTTCCTGGAAGTGGCCCTCGTCCATAAAACATGAGGAGCCCCGTCAGCTGCTCTCCCTGCAGAATAATTGTATCTTCAGCAAACTTACCTGAGAGTGTAAGACAATAAGTGACAATGGGATAATCAGCAAGGTATATGAATATGGTGACGCTGATAGTAAGTACAACGCGCGTGCATTTATGTAGGACATCACATTTTATACGTGTAAACACGCTGCGATCGCACATGATCGGTTCCTGTGGTATAAAGGTGATCCTGGTCAAGTGAAATTAATAATTACAGATGGTATACATATGTGGGCGCTGTTATAGTTCCTCCTATAGTTCTCCGGAATACGTAAACACAACTCTATAGCTAGCCATACACGTGTCGGATTCCATGTCCGATCGATCACACTCCTCTGTGCAGATCTGCTGGTGATCCATCTGATGTCCACCACCAACGTGCCCGGTTGGCCCTGATTCGGCCCTGAATCAATCTGATGGAACCAACATGTTGGTTCTCTGTACGATCGGATTCTGGGCCCCTGATCAATCGGACCTGGTCGATTGGACAAGGTGGGCTGCACGCGATTCCGGCACGATCGTTTCGCGTGCACGCGCCCGGAATCGATCGGGCCGGAATCCGGTGGGAAACTTACCCGTGTATGGGGGCCTTATGACTTAGGAACATGGGGATTGGTAGAAGGACTGGGGACATGTAGTGGACAAGGAGGGTTGGCTTGTGTTTGCATTGTAGGACCCAACCACATCACAAGGACAATAATTAGTCACCATGCGCTCCCCACTATGATACAAGCACACCATGTACGGGGGTCACAGATCCCAGCAGGACTAGAAGATCTGTGTCTGTTGTAGCTGCTTCCAGCTCTAAGAACCATCCTTGACACCAGGGGTTACATTTTCAGCCCTGGAGCCTCTGTTGGATGCTATGCTTCTGCATAAGGGCTTGTTTCCACTAGCACGGCCGAGCGGATGCCTGCGGTTGTCCGCAGCCGCAGACGTTTCTATGTATTAGTCCGTGGAAATTGGAGACAATATTCTGTTACCTCTGCAAGGTCCCTCGGATTTTTCGCGCGGTTTCGCGCGGTTTTTGCAAAGCGTTTTTTTTTCTAATCTTTCTGCTGAATTGCACTATGGGAATTTTCACTTCATGCTGTATTGTTCTCATGGAAAACAGCAAGATGGATGCCTCTGACTCTTCTTCAGATGATGAAGTCTTGATGATGTGTGGATTGGTGGCCCTGGAGAGGAAGTGGGCCCAAAGATGTGCTCACTTTGGCCCATACTTCAGACTTTTATACAGACTGCTATACAGAACACTATCCTATTCTGGTCACATACATGATGATCACAGTACTGACATAATTATTATAATTATGCTTACACAGAATTGTACTAAAACAGCATGGCCAAAGAACTGCCCATCTACAGTAATCACTGTTCTATTCCTATTTGGGGGTACATTGGGGGCCTAAATGTACAAATAAATGAGTACTTACAATTGCTGCAAGACTGTGTCACTTCACAGCTTCACCATCAACTTTATTTTACTTTCTTTTACTCAGGAAGTAGGGGGGAGTTGTTCTCTTCCTGTCTTCCAGCCCTCCTGACCGTGCCCGACCGCGGCCGACCGCACCCATAGGGAAACAATGGATGCGGACGAAATTCGCGCCCTGTTCTCTGCACAACCGATCCAATCCGCTCCAATCCGCGCCCATTCATGTCAATGTGCGCTGTTTGGCGCGGATTGGTGCGGATCGATGCGGCATGCGGTTAAAAACTCGGTATACTGCGTTTAAAACCGCATCCGCGTCCGATCGCAACCGCGCACATCCGCGCACAACCGCATACATGGAAACTGCCACATGCATTTCCAATGTATGCGGTTGTGGGCGGACGAAACCGCACCGAACCGCGCGGTTAGAACCGCACCTAACCGCTCAGTTCCGCGCTAGTGGAAACAAGCCCTAACTCAGCTGCTCCTCCCTTCTGCCCTTTATAAGGAGGCCTCAGGTGTTAGGAAGTCGCCTGATCTTTGGGGCTGTTATTTGTTTGCTACCAGCCTCTCTTGTTGACTGCTTGACTTCCCGGTTCCTGGCGCTGGATTCTTCTCGCTTCCTGATCCTCGGCACTTCATCTTGGTACCTCTCCTGATCTCCCGGCTTCGGACTCTCTGCTTGTTTATTGGACTTTCAGGACTCTTTTTTTTTTCTTATTTCTTTATTGAGTTCTTCATTGTACAAACAGAAAAATAAAATAAAACTGCGCTGTGTAGCCGCGACAACAGTCAAACAAAACATACAAATAATAACAATATAAACAGCAAAAACAACATATCCCTGGTCAATGGAACAGAATAACAGCTGGCACTGGGTAACAGCGGGGCAAATTCAAAGAACTGGATTAACACTTGGGGTGCAGTACGGCACCTGGCAGGGGACAAATGGAAAAGAGCATCGGCTCGGATAGCAGTTGGTTTCAAAGACAAGCATCAGACTATGCTCAGTTGGTCAAGGAGTTGAGTTCGCTCCTCAATCGACAATGTATGCATAATGAACGGTTTCCATCGTTTATAGAATTTCTTGGCTTTCTTAGGTTCGTGACCTGATACGCCCAGCAGTTCTTTTCGGAATAGATTAGAGACATCGTTGAGAAGCTGCTGGAGCGTTGGGGCTCGTGGAGCAATTCATTCTCTCATGATGGCCCTGCGGGCCGCCAAGAGAAATAGGTGTAGACAGGCATGTCTGATTGGGGTCATAGTCTTATCAGAGGAGTCAGCATAACCGAACAAGAACAGCAGAGGGTCTCGTGGTATAAACGTATGAAACATCTGTCCCAGATATCGTGCCAAACCCCTCCAAAACCCTAACACCTGTGGGCAATACCATAGATAGTGGGCCAGCGACGGTGTGGACGTGTCGCATTTGGGACATATGGGGCGAGGCTTGGACATGGGCTGTGGAACCTCATCTCTTTGAGTGCATATCTTGTAT
>CM070036.1:151080391-151101738 GCA_036250615.1 Ptychadena robeensis | reverse complement strand
AGAGCAGAGTCACGAATTCCGATAGAGCTCAGGGTCTGTAAAAGAAGAGGGTGGTCAACAATAATAATAATAATAATACCTGAATGACACTACACAACTCCAACACAGAAATCCTCTACTTTCCTATAAGATAGAATAGGGGAGAGTATGGGGTGCTGTGTGCAATCAGAACAGAGGGAAGGAGAACTAACAGCAGTGAGAGCCAATAGGCTGCAATTCTTTCCTTTGTGCCGGCTGAAAGCTTGCATGCCCACAGAGAGGGCTCTGAGTGCCACCTCTGGCAAGCGTGCCGTAGGTTCACCATGACTGTACTAGGCTATGCTTTGGGAATGCCCATTATAATAGGCTTTGTTTTGGTAGTCCCCATTAGACCAGGCTTTGCTTTGTGACCACATCTCTTCTAGTCTGTCGAGGCTTTTCTTCTTTAGCTTAAGAGGACTGAGCCACTAGACAGTCAATACTAAGTGTCTACATCATGCAGGCATCGGAGATGAAAGAAGGACCTTGACTTTAAACCACAGAATAAAACAGACTTAGCAAGAGACATCACATAAACATATCTTTTGGTGAGTAAACCACATTTACATAGGGAGTTATATGGAAGGAGTGTGTGGTATGTACGTCAAGGTGGAGTGAGTGATAAGTACATGACATTGGATTCCCAGAGCACTATGGGTTATCCAACAACAGCTTTTAGACATATTTATCTATACATATGTTCTACTGGAAAGGTAGAGAAATCACATCTGTCAACATATTCATCTGTGCATGTAAATTTCAACTTGAGCTACTGAGCTATATATACACGTGACATTAAGAAACATAAAAAATACTTGTGGAATGTATATACTGTGTATATTATACATACCTTATTTTTTGGACCATAAGATGCACTTTTTCACCTCCAAAAGCTGGGGGGGGGGGGGGGGGAATGCACACAACCCAAGATGTCAGATGAGATGCGGCCACAGCCACATCCCTCATCAGTACTGTACTGTTTCTACCAGCAGAGCGCTGCTGATAGAAGCAGTACATCAGAGAGACAGCCGGCAGCTTCCATGTATGTCTGTCTTTTAGCTACGATCCCCCTGCAGCTCACCTGGCAAGAAGGGAGAGAAGAGTGCAGAATACCCCGCTCTCTCTCACCTTCTGCCTGAAGTGTGCTCTCTAGTGACACCATTGTTGTGGCTGAAATTGGGTACTGCAGGTTTTTTTACTTTTTTTTTTTTTCTGCTCTAAAAAAAAGGTGCGTCTTATGGTCCGAAAAATACGGTACATAGTCTTAAGTCTGACTTTAATGTCTTCTTTCCTTTCTGTCCTTCCAGAATGCCTACATCCTCTATTACATGGCAATAGTTGGACATGCCCTGTCTATTGTCTCCCTGTTAATTTCCCTTGGAATTTTCTTCTACTTCAAGTAAGTGCCGCTGGAATGCATAATCACAATTTTAATTGTTTTTGATTTCCAGGGTTATATATTAATGGAAAACTGAGGGGAAGAATACTGATTTGTGTGGAATTGGAATTTGTTCTCTAACTAATGTAAGTCACATCGTATTTTCTTTTCCAGTCTCAATACCCAAAACACAAAGCTCATTTTGAACACCAGACAGTCAGATCATCTGCAATACTTCGTAGCTACGGATGACTCCTTCTTTGTAATGCGGTAGATTTTTCAGGGGTGTTGTGAATGTAAAACAGGCGCCCAAATCCCACTCATTAGGAATCTAATTCCTCCATCCCCCCTCCACACTTACCTCCTGCCATGGGGCCTCCTGTGTGTAGGTTTTACTTACTTTTTTCAAATTGTTTTATTTTATTATATTACTAGACATTAAGACCTCTGGGGAAACTGAAGTAAACACTGCTGATCTACTAACCGGGGATGAGTGGTATCCTTTGGTTATATACGTTGACTTTCCAGACCAGAAATATACACCATTATATATCCAGCCACTTTGCCCCAGAAGGTGGCCCCTCACTCCTCCATCCTGGGCTTGAGCTGACCGTCCGGATGTGAGGGTTTTTTTTTGGAGCATCGGGTGTGCAAATTTGGGGCTCTTGTAATGTATGTGGACCCCCTGAGAAAAACATAATATATGAAACATATGTCAGGGTTACGCATTTTTGCTCCATCCCTGGGACCCTATTTCTGTCTCCCAATTCCTGCTTATTCGCTTATCAGGATCTAAGCGACAACTCACTGGCATTATGGAATTTATGCTTCATATGGACATTAAAATCTAATCAGACTATTTTTTACTTACACCATTGTACATTGCCTTTGTATAGGGATCCTGCTTACTTTTAACTATATGTGTGGAAGTGATATGTTAACATAGGGATTCCCTATTGAGATTGTGATCTACCTTACTGACCCTTACACCTCTGGCCTCTAAAGTCCCCAGGTCCCTGCTGTGAGGTGGTAGTGAGTGAGGTACTGACAATTGGGACCTTGGTCCTAGGTCCATCAGTCCCCACAGCCCCTCCCCCCTTTCAATATATTGTTTTGGGATGTTGGCCAACCTTTCATCTTAAGCTGCATATTCTAGGATCGATTTTTGCTCGAATAGACATTAAGCCTGTTAAATTAACGGGCGCTAGAACATATATGGTCAAACATTTGTAAAAACAGACTTCGTAGCTACGGATGACTCCTTCTTTGTAATGCGGTAGATTTTTCAGGGGTGTTGTGAATGTAAAACAGGCGCCCAAATCCCACTCATTAGGAATCTGAGTGTGAGTGAGGTACTGACAATTGGGACCTTGGTCCTAGGTCCATCAGTCCCCACAGCCCCTCCCCCCTTTCAATATATTGTTTTGGGATGTTGGCCAACCTTTCATTTTAAGCTGCATATTCTGGGATCAATCTTTGCTCGAATAGACATTAAGCCCGTTAAATTAACGGGCGCTAGAACATATATGGTCAAACATTTGTAAAAACAGTCTTGTTCCAGTACAAAAAAAGTGGACAACCATGCAGTTAATTTCTATCTAATTGTATTTATTATTTAGAAATGTTAAAGAAAATGTGTAAAATTTCACTTTTCTAATTTAAGATAAGTCATGTCCTGAACCCAGGACAATCCCTATGCTGCAATTTTCTTTTTACAGTAAAGCAATTACAGTTGCAGATTTCAATCAGGCAATGTCCCTTTTAACAGCGTTTCTTTAGTTGCAGATTTGCTTTGCTGAGTGTGACAGGTTTTTTCCTCTGTTTAAATGAACCTTTTCCTGACAGCAACAGCTATTTTCCTTTAAAAATTTATCATGGCTCGCTTTTTTTACCACAATAATTGCAGTCAAAGGGGTTTGCCAAGTATAAGTTTCCTCATGCAATTCCAAGTATAAGTTTCCTCATACAATGTAATATCTTTAACGCTGGCCATACACCTGCAGGATTCTCTGTCAGATTTCCTTCAGATCAGATCAGATCATACACAACAACCATGTAGTATAGTGACCTCCCTGATACAATACATAGTGATTGGAAGGTTTAGAAAGGTCCTCAATTTACATGGTTTTGGTAGTATCTGATCTGATCTGAAGGAAATCTGACAGAGAATACCGCAGGTGTAGGCCCGCTTAAGTCTCTCCCTCATCAGCCTCTTGTCTGACCTGTCAGCTGTGCACTGCGCCCTGTAGCAACCTCGGGAATGCGCAGTCTTACTGAGCATCTTCCTTGTAACGTTTTTTTTTTTAATCATGTGAGGCCGCTGAGCCATGTCGCCTGCATCCCTCGTGACCGAGGCAACGTCGGGGGCATGCATAGTAGCGCCAATCCGAACCGGGGACTGGACGCAGGACATTGCTCTTTCCCTAAGAGTTTTGACCTCGTTCACTTAGATTTTCCCATTAACCAGTGAGCGAAGCCCCTTCACATGTTAGAGAAGGGTCTAAACATGACATAATGGGTGTATTGTAAGTGAAGTTGGGGGTAGTCCATCATGCCCCAGACTCACCCCATACTTCGTCAGTCAGCCCGTAGATGAGAACTTAAAGCTTAATGGGGTTCCTTTCTTTATAACACCGGTATATTAGTATGATATAGGTCTATAGAGGGATTAGTATTATGGTATTTCTAGGTGGGCCACTCTACACTCCTCTAGTAGTTGTAGAGGGGCCCAAAGATATATGTAGAAGGGTTACCTTTGGCGGGCAGAAGGAGAACAGGGGTAAGGCTGAAGTTGCCATGGAAGTATGTAGGAGCGTCGGCAACCCATGTCAGCAGGTAAAGATGTTGTACGACTGCCCCTACGATCTATCTGAAGACAAAGGTGTGACATTGGGCTGTACATGAGCCGAAGGCGTCTACCCCTACCAATTGACCCGTAATTGTTCAGAAGCTTCTGCATGTCAAAGATGTATTCTCACACAGTGGCTTGCATTATCTCACCAAGACTTTGTATTGATGGATGGTAGAGTCTGACGCCTGCGCAAAGGCCTTCTCCAGCACACTCCCACAGTTCTCATGGGGTTAAGGTCTGGACTGTGGTGGCCATCCATGTGTGGACAATCATGCTCAGTCTCTGAACCACTTTTTTCAATGTGAGCCCAATGAACCTGGCATTGTATCTGGATATGCCCGTTCCATCAGGGAAGAAAAAATCCACTATGGAATAACCTGGTTATTCAGTAGAGTCAGGCAGTCAGCTATCCTCATTCTTGAAGCCACAATCGTTGTGAACTAGACCTGACCAACTGCAGCAACCCCAGAGTTTTATCCAATAAGAGGCGCTTTAGCCGTAGTTTTAATCGGTGGAACGATTTTTTGTACGGCCCCCCCCCCCTGAAAAGAGGATGCCAACTTTGGCACTCCCCCCCCCCTCTACAGTCCCTCTCCCCCAGGCCTACCAGAAGACACATTGGCATACAATACCCCCCCCCCCCCTACAGTCAGAGAAAGCAAGGGGAACGGGCGCAACCACAAGTGGGCAATGACCCTGTGTGGGGGTTTATGGAGCTGGAGCTTGGGGGCCCCCCCGTTTGTCCCAGCTGCACAAGCACAGGAAGGCCCTATATATATATATTTTTGCCATTCTTGTCTTGTGGTTTGGGACCCATGTACATTTCATAATGGTTTGTAGATATATTGTACAGGACTGCTGGGCTGGGTCCTGCCGAGAGGCATATTTCCCTACATGCAGGCAGTGGTGCTGAACAGTGTTTTATGTCATTGGTTATGGGTTTCTGACCTCTGGCATAGGGGAGGATGGCACTGGGTGGGCCTTCCTATTCCCCCAGGACACGCAAAGGGTTAACACTGTTTGCAGACCAGTGGAGAAGGGCATGTCTCCACAAAAGGAGCAGGACCAGGTGTGTCAGGGCTCCGATGAAGTTGGAGACCGGGGGAACCACAAGGAGGGTGGGGCCCAGGCTGTCGGTACTGGAGCAGCTGGTACCGGGACTCACAGGAGGTAAGGCTGTTGCTGCGGGAACCGAACCCAGGGACAACCCTTTGTTGAAAGTGTGAAGCCAGGGTGGGTGTGGCTTTCTGACTTTTATTTGGAGTATAATTAACTCCTTCAGGGACAGTTATATTTGACTGATTGTTACAAATAAAACGGGCAGGAGCCTAAAAGGTAAAAATTGTGTGGATGAGCTTTGAGCGCCCCGTGGAGCAGATCCCCCACAGAGATTGAGGCAAAATAGGGCTTAACTCTTCAATTAATACTAGGTTTGGTTGCATTTATAAAACTGGTTACTGAGATCAAAGCCTTAACACTCAGTTGGTACTCAGCAGGTGTGTCAAAGAATTAACTCCTCCCCTCCCCAGCCTCACGCTTTTCTGTGTGAAAAAAGAAGAAGCATAATAGGAAGAGCGTGTATAGTTATATATAGTATAGAAATAATTGGACAATGAATAAAACACACAAAAGTTGAATGGATTTCTACAGTGTTCTCCATCTTTTCCATCTTCTTGTGTTTTAGGAGCCTGAGTGGCCAGATGATCACTCTTCATAAAAACTTGTTTTTTTTCTTATGTCCTGAATTCCTTGTTTATATCCTCCATCTCACGGCTGTGGTGCAGCATTTGACCGGGTGAAGAGAGACCCGGTAGCATCACATTTTTTTAGATAACATTTAAAAATAATCCCTCAAGATGGAACTCATATTCATTTAAGTAAGGCAAATTGATATGATATGATCGCGCACGAAACGGTCAATCGTTTGTGCCCATATTACATGTCTGTACCCTGCTTAAAGTGGGTTTACACGTCAGATTTTCGTCCACAGATAAACGACGAACGGCCATTTGTTTTGTGACCAAAAATCGGCCACAAGGTTGATCGCACATGTTGTAACTTGCATCTGTCTCGTTTCTTTTTCTGTAAACCAAACTACGCTCCTTAATTTCACGTCGATATTTTTTGACCTCTATCTTACCCATACATGACGTTTTTTCCTGCACAATGAATGGTGGGATTTTTACAATATTTGTTTATATTTTATTTCCGAATATTTTATTTTCCGAATGAAACACTTGCATTGTGGACGAACGTAACAACGTGCTGGCTCCGTGTGGTATAAGGTGTTTTTAAAAAATACATAATATTTCACTATTAAAATGTTCATTGTTATATCGATATGTATGTATGAGTTTGAAAACACAGTAGAATATACAGGTGTGTTTGTACAGTAATGCTGCATGAGTCTACAGGTGTGTGTGTGTTGTAAGTATGCTGCATGAATTAACAGGTGTGTGTGTTGTGTACAGTATTTGGCAGTGGAATATACAGTGTGTGTGTGTACCTCATTCTGCAGTGATATACAGGTGTGTGTGTGTGTCACAGTATGCTTGGCAGTGAATATACAGGTGTATGTGTCGTATGCTGCGGAATACTACAGGTTGGGTGTGGTACAGTATGCTTCAGTGAATATACAGGTTAGTGTGTGTACAGTTGCTGCAGTGAATTACAGGTTGTGTACAGTATGCTGCAGTGATATACAGTGTGTGTACAGATGCTGCAGTGAATATACAGGTGTGTGTGTGTTGTAACGTATGCTTGGCTGAATATACAGGTGTGTGTGTAGAGTATGCTGCAGTGAATATACCAGGTGTTGGTGTACAGTATTCTGCAGTGAATATACAGTTGTGTGTTTGTAGCAGTATGCTGTCAGTGAATATACAGGTGTGTGTGTGACAGTATGCTTCAGTGAATATACAGGTGTTGTGTTACAGTAATGCTGCAGTGAAATAAACAGGTGTGTGTTTGTACAGTCTGCTGCAGTGAATATACAGGTGTGTGTTTACAGTATGCTGCAGTGGAATATCCGGGTGTGTGTGTACAGTATGCTGCAGGGAATATACAGGTTGTGGTGTACAGTAAATGCTGCAGGTGAATATCCAGGGTGTGTGGTAGCAGTATGCTGCAATGAATATAACAGGTGTGTGTTGTACAGTATGCCTGCAGTGAACTATACAGTGTGTGTGTGTGTACAGTATGCTGCAGTATACCTCACAGTAAACAATCCCCAAATACATCACTTCCTAAAAAACAAATCGGAAGCTTTTTCCATTCGTGGTTCCACCAATTTTTTTTTATATTCATATTTGCGTCGGTTGTACAAAATCCTAAAAAAATCTATATTACCCTTCGATAAATGGCTGAATGAAATCCGATAAAAAAATCGAAACCAAAGCAAAAAATCGAATCTGAAGTTGAAAAACGAAACCAAAATCTTGACGTGTAACCCACCTTTAGGGCCCCATCCACCTTTAGATCTCTTTGGTCCATTCCTTTAGATCTCCTCTGTATTTAAAAACCAAACCATGTAATATGAGGACTTTCTGAACACTCAAGTCTAAACCTGTGTTTCAATCACAGCAGGACCCGGCACTACATAGTTGTTTAGTAGATCTAAAGGATATCTGACCGAGGATCTAAGGTGTGGTGCCAAGCTTAAAGGTGGGTTTACACGTGTATAATTTTTTGTTCGTTTTAACTGCCGATTCGATTTTTTGATAGATTTTTTTGTCGAACTCTTCGTCCTTATCAATTAAACATTCGATTTTTTTGTTCGTTCACCCGATATCGAATGAAAATACATTCAGAATTACTATGACGATTATTTACCAACATTTTCGATGACCTTTTGAGTGATTTTTTGTCGACAAAATTGTTGTTCGCACAAATTTATATCCCTTCTAACAATTGGCCATTCTATATTTTGTGCAACAACCAAAAAATCGTTCGTCTCTTCCATTGATTGGATGAAAAAATTACAGGTGTCACCCCACCTTAAGAGGTTCATGAATAGATAAACAGCTTGTGTGCATTGTTGCATCATAAATAATGGTTAATGTTGCCTTAGTTTCTTTAAAATGTATAGTGAGCTATCAGTCAACGAAATTTCATCTTGGCTATTGATGTTTGTAAACTGGCTTTTTCTTTCAGAAAGTAGAGATCTGGATAAGTAGAGATAACATAAAGGATTTTGAACTAAGTAATAATTTTATAAAACTGCAAAAAATAAAAAATTTTTAAACACTGTTTACATTCTGTTTCGTGTCACAATATTGCATAACATGGTGTTTACCACACTGCAGGAGTAATGTTGGTTACATGTATAGAAGACAAGAGGTATACAAGGGAGGGTGAAGACGGGACAAAAACGATGAAAAAGAGTGAGGTAAAGGTAGGCAAGGGGAGAGGGACAAGAGAAAAAGGAGAGAGGGGGATGTAGGAAAATGAAAGGGAGACAAATGGAAGGGAAATGAATTGAGAGAAGGGGAGAGAAAGGAGGATACCAATGGAAAGCTGAAAAAATAAGGGAGACAAGAGAAAAGGAATAAATACAAAGTGAAAGGTGAACGGAACGGAACATGGGAGAGGGGAAAAGAAGGGGAACAAGGGGAAAAGGAAGAGGAGGTAATGGGAAAGGAAGGAAGACCGAGGGAAAGGAATGGAGACAAGGGGAAAAGAAGGGGGACAAGGTGAAAGGAGGGAGACAAGGGGAACGGAAGGAAGACAAGGTGAAAGGAAAAGGGATGTAAGGGGAAAGGCAGGGAGACAAGGGGACAGGCAGGGAGACAAGGGGAAAGGAAGGGAGACAAGGGGAAGGAAGGGAGACAGGAAAAGGAAGGGAGACCAGGGGAAAGGCGGGAGACAAGGGGAAGGAAGGGAGACAAGGGGAAAGGAAGGGAGACAAGGGGAAAGGAAGGGAGACAAGGGGAAAGGAAGGGAGACAAGGGAAAGGAAAAGGGAGGCAAGGGGAAAGGAAGGGAGCAAGGGACAAGGAAGAAAGGAGACAAATGGAAAAAGGAATGGTAGAAAATGGGAAAGGAAGGGGGGCAATTGAAGATGGGAAATGAGGAGACAAGGGAAAAAGAAGGGAGACAGGGGGAAATGAAAAGGGAGGCAAGGGGAAAGGAGGCATGCCCGGAAAGGGAAGGCCTGGAGACAAAGGGAAAAGGAAGTGAGGCAGGTGAAAGAAAGGGAGACAAGGGAAAAAGGGAAGGAAGGATAAAGGGGGAAAGAAGGGGGCAATGGGAGAGGGGAAAGGAAATTGAGACAAGAGAGGGAAAAGGGGAAGGTAGACATGGGAAAGGAAGTAGACAAGGGAGAGAGAAAAGAAGGAGAAGGGAAAAAAGGGAGACAAAGGGGATAGGGGAGGGAGAAGAAAAATGAAAGGGAAGGCAAATGGGAGGGGGCAAGGAATAGAGACTAGTTGTGTTGAGCAGTCAAATGCAAATCACGTGACTATTTTTCTAATATTTGACTTTGCAATTCTCCTGACCACACATTCGTGAAATAATCTGCGAATATGATTGAATTGGCGAATATTCCCGCTCAACACTAATTAGAAAAGGGAGAGGGGAAAGGAATATAGAAGGGAAAACGAAAGGAGACAAGAGGTAATGCAAAGGAAGGTACACAAAGGAAAGGGGAAGAATGGAGAAAGGCGGAGTGTAAAGGAAATGGAACAAGTGAGAGAAGAATGGAAGGGAGACAAGGGAGAGGGGAATGGAAGGGAGATAAGGGGAGAGGGAAATGAAGGGGACAATGGAAAAGGGAAATTAGGCAAAGGGATGGGAACAGAAAGGAGACAAAGGGAGGAAGGAAAGAGGGAGACAATGGGAGAGGGGACAGGACGGGAGACCACTGAGAGGGGAATAGAAGGGAGATTGGGAAAGGAAGGGCGACAGGGGAGAGGAACGAAAGGGACAATGGGGAAAGGGAAAGGAAGGGAGACCAGGGAGAAGGGAAAGGAGGGCGATTAAGTGGAAAGGTGGAAGAAAGGGAGAGAAGGCAAGAACACCACACAAATTAACTATTGATTATCCATATGTCAATTACAAGCACATGAATAATATATCTGGATTTTTTTACTTCAAATTTGTATGTGGTTTGCTCTATAAGATCTAGCTGAGCTGGCCTTTTAATTGATGTCACCAGCATCTGCCGCTAGGAGGACTCAGCGGGAGCATTTCGGACCCGGACAGTAATCATATGTTAGCAGTATAAAACCTTTGTAACGGTGGATGAGCTCGGGGAAAATATCAGCCACAATCTTTTTAGGCCTGTGATTTATGCTAAATCTGAGTGGGCTGTCTATACATTTTTAGTGGCACTGAACAGATTAAATAAACTGCAGTCAATCTAGCTTTTCCTCATTATCACACTTAATGAAGTGAATAATAAACAGCATTTGAATAACTGGTGGGAAAAGAGGTATCGGATTAGGTATGAAAACTGCTCTGCTGGAACTCTGAACCTCGTGGAATGAATGGTATTTATTAACATGTACAATAATGAATTACTCTTTCAAAGTGAACCCTGCACCTGAACGTTACGGTCCTATCACTATCTATAAAAAAAAAAAACAATGAACATTTTTTTATTAGTTTAAATGCTTATTGTATATTTGTGCCACTTGGCTAAAGCCCCCCTACACCGTTAGAGATCACTCTAATACAATTTCCATTAGATCTACCAATAACTATATAGTATAGTGGCTCCCGGGAATTAATACATAAGTGATTGGAAGGTCTATATCACTGTCTATGTAGTGCGGGTCCTCCCAAGATAGAATATAATCATAGTGATTGGAAGGTAATATCACTACTGCTATGTAGTGCCGGGTCCTCCCTGATAGAATACCTATTGATTGGAAGGTATATATCACTGCTATTTAGTAGCCGGTCCCAGGTCCTCCCTGAATAGAATACATAGTGATTGGAATGTATATATAACTGCTATTTAGTGCTGGTCTTCCCTCTATAATAACATAGTGATTGGAAGGTATATCTCATCTGCTAGGAGTCTGGTCCTCCAGATAGAATACATGGTGATTGGAAGGTATATATCACTGATATGTAAGTTCCGTTCCCTGCCTGATAGAATACTAGTTTTGGAAGGTTTATATCACTGCTATGTAGTGTCTGGCGTCCCTCCTGATAGAATACATAGTGATGGAAAGGTATATATACTGCTAGTAGTGCCTGGTTCCTCCCTGAAAGATACATAGTGAAGATAAGAAAGGTCAGCATCATTACATGGTTTGGAAAGAAAGCTGATTGTACAAAATTGTATGGTACGATAGTAATGTGTATGGTGGGCTTAGAGTCAGCGGTACGGCCAGCATGTACAGATGGTTTGTCTCCAAGTTTGCATCTTAGCTTTGAATGGTGCAAAGAGAGTCTAAAATACACTAAATGCAATTTAATATTTTTGTGTTGAAATCATTGGGTACCAAAATCATAAAAGTATTCACGAAGCAGTCCTGTGGTTTTTTCCCTGTACATAGTGTTTTTGTTTTCATTTTCTTGCCATTACTACTTCCATTATATTGTTACTCTAGAAAAACATCACGCTGTCGGCAAAAGTGTCAGAGGGTTCCAAAAACAAATTGCAACTGCTTGGGGTATTGAATGCTTCAGCTATTATAGATATGGGCTAAAACAATAAAACAGAACCGTAGTTGTAACTGAACCGCATTGACAATATACGCTGTGTCGGGTTAAAAATGTGTTTCTTCTCTTTTAAAATCATTTAAACTGCAACGTAATCGATGACGTTGGACAGGGTTGCCACTCTGATACAGAAGTAAAGACAGATGGGCAGAAAAAGAATAACAAAAAAAAGAAGTGAAGCGAGTAAATGAGGGGTAAAAAAAGAAGCTTCATAACAATGTTAAAATAAAAACTATTATGGCAAAGTGGGTCTTCCCTTTTTGGGCATGAAGCTAAGGTAGTAGGGAGGGTCCCTGGGTGGCTCTGATTTGATAGGCTTGGTTAAGGCAGGGGGTGGGTTAAGTCAGTACTGACACAGCAGAAATCTGAAAGTAACACCCCCTCCCACCCCTTGTCACTGTTCGGTTATTGTGGGTTATTCATTCAAGTGGATCTGGCAAGTTTGGGGTTTCTTTGAAGGTGACAGTGAAATTATTGTTAACCCTAATGGTCGCATGGGTCCCAAGAGTGACCAATGTATCCATAAACTGTTTTATGGTGAAGGAGTGACTTTGTCCTTATGCCCTGGCATACACATGCGATAAGCGCCGATTGTTCACCTGACCGACGGGCGTGCCGCGCTCCCGACATCATCAGAGCGGAAAAATCAGCGCTTATCTGCATGTGCCCACATGGGGGCGACAGATCCCTGGTCGCCCCACAGCGCGGTCGGGGCCAGAAGAACGGACATTTCCGCTAATCCTGGCGGATCGAAGCCGATGCCTTTAACTTAAATGAAGACGCGGGCCCGGCGTCTTCAGAAGCTAATGGCCGGCACACAGAAAGGTTGCCGGCCGACTAGTGAAAAGCCCCAAATGCATCAGGATGCCACTTGATGACGTCATCACGTTTGATTCTGGGCTCATCTGAGCCTTGGTCTGTCGTCACCCGTCGGGGTGTGCATGGCAGGCGTAGTCCGTTTGCCTGGGGTCTTTATATATGTTTCAAGTCCGATAGACCTATCAGTGGTGATGAGACCTTCACGACTGCTAACCTTGTATGGGACGAGGGACTGTAATTGTTGCGATATTTGGTTATTTACTGATGATTTTAAGGTTTTTTGAAAATATTGTTAAGTGTGAATAAAAGTGGCCATTTTATTCTAAAGTCATGGTCCCACTGCAAGGAAAAAAGACATGGGGCGGCGGGGGGCGGCCCCAGTTTCGGAACATTACATGTGATTTGCAAGGTGGTTTTCCTTGGTTTAGGGCACATTCAAAAAAACTCTGAACTCTGCCCATGCAGGAATCGGGCACCTTGCCCTTTTTTCGCATGGAGTCCGGCAGCGATTTCTGAATTGTGGTGGGCAACGGCGATCACTTACAACACAACCAGAACCTCTGTCGACGTACTTTGCGATTTTCCTGTAAAGTTGGTTATAGTGGTTTTGAATGGCAGTCTGAACATTCCTCAATGGGTTTTGGGAATGGAACTCCAAAGTCTTATTCACATGGTTAAATTAATACTACTAGACTATACAGCATAAGCGTAATATTTAAGGTTCAGTCCAGTCGCTGGAAAACAGCACTCAGAAGCAGACAGGATCATGCAAACAAAAGGGGTAGTTGAGAGGCAGCAACAGAAGAGTAGTCCAGGAACAAGTGTAAGGTCATAGCCAATGGTGTCGGGAAGGCTAATGTCTCCACAGCGTTGTTTGATCTGTAGGGACTCCCCTACGCGAAGCACAAGTGCTTGTGGGGGTGCTGACAGATCACATACACTTTACCTGCCTGAAGGATGCTCTGACCTCACGCGCTGAGGGGCCAATCCCCCCGAATGCAGTTCAGTACGTTTACTCTGTATCGGATGTCTGACAGAGCATCCGCCAGCACAGGTATTGTGTATGTTATGTTGTCTGGACCCCCCCACCAAGCCTGCGCTTACTAGGGGTCCTGACGGATCACAAAATGAAGTGGAACATACCCTAGTAATGGACAAGAGCATGCGTATTCCGAATAATACAGCCAGGGTTGGTACCAACTGATGAATATATCGATAAACACAAGAGAGCCAGATATTGGCAGGGAGCAAGATATTCTGGCATGGAGGCAGAGCAAGGATGGTGGCTTAAAAGTACCGTGAGGAGTTCGGATCACGTGTTCAGGTGGCTCAGCAGACAGAGCTGCATCCAGACAGTGAAGGATCACTTGGTTTTTAATCCTGACAAAAGGACACATTCAAATGAAGAACCGAATACCAAAAAAGAACATATAAAAGGAAGTTTTATGAAAGTTGTTACGTTAATAGTTCAACTTTCTACCACTAAGAACCCCTTCTTTCTACCACTAAGCCTAATTAAAGATTTAGAATAATAGGATTTTACATTTCATTTAATTAGAAGAATAGTCTGGCATGCCGCTGGCTCAGGTTCAAACTTTTATGTCATTCCTTCTTTGGCCGTTTTTCTAATATTAGCAGGAGAGTTTCCTGACTTTTTAATGCCACCGGTGTGCGGATGACAGACAGCTCAATCTATCCGTGGCCAACCTGACAACCAGCAATGACAATTCAGGACTCCAGCCTGACTCCGTTGCAATTTATTTCTCAATGGATTAAGATGCTCTAACAAACCTGTCAGGATAGGACATGGAACTCCTTTTCGGTCCTAAATCGGGCTCCGACTTCTACATAGAACCTTGCTAAGTTGGAAACGCCATGCCACTTCAATTATGTTGATATCAATGATTAACATGTTACATATTTATAATTAAGAGAATTGGTGCATTCAAAAGTCCTAATACATTCCTACAATATCTCTTGGTATGTACAAAAATTTACAAAATCTCTAAACGTCCCTCTTGTATTAATTTCACCCTAAAAGCTGACAACATGGCTGTTTTTTTGGGTCGGTCTCCATGACCGAGCATCTGCATGAATGCCATACCTGACGAAACTAAGCGTGTGGATACTCAAAATCTATATACACATAAAGTTAAAGTGTTTACCCTGAGCTGGTACGATGGACGGTGCAGCACTCCAGAATCCTAGCTGCTTTTCTCTATAGAAGCATATAAGAATATCTATCTTTATCTGCAAGGCTTCCCGGGGGTTAATTCAGTGCAATATCATGAATACCCACTGGGGGCGTTAAATAAATGGTGTTTCTTAGGGCGAAGATCGTGCATGTTTTATTTTCAATGCAGAGCGGAAGATCAGGTAACTTTCCTGGCTGTCACTGTCTCTTGCTTTTCCCTCTTCGCAGCTGCAGCCGTGCGTCATCAGAGACAAGGGAGAGGGGAGGGGTCAAAAGACTTCCTAATTTTACTCTTTAACTTACAGGCAATTTTGTCTTTCTAGTGCCAATCAAAAGGAGTTGAGTACAAGAACACGCCACTGGGAAAGTTATATGTGTCCTTTGGTAGGCTAAATCCTTCTTCTCTGCCTAATCGTAATGGTTGAGCTTGAATATTCTATTGCGAATAATTTGACAAATATTGGCTATTCGTGAATTCTCAAATTTCGTGAATATTCGCATTAGAATGCTCGCGATATCAGCAATTGGAAGCTTATGTCCATGATTTGCGAATGTATATGCGCAATGCGCAAAATACAAGCACATGTGACCCATTCATTATGAAGGGATGCAAGGCAATTATAATTGTGAATATTAAATTATTCGCAATTCGGAATATTGCCTATCCCGCTCATCACCCTAATAAGTAATAGTACGAATTTGGCCGACCGGCCACTTGGTCGGGAGATTAACGATCAGGAGATTAATCGGATGTGCGGAATTATTTACTCACTGTCCCGATGTCCCCAAACTCGGGACCGAAAAATCGTTCGGGACCACTTCGGACCTGCCTGGTAATTTTGGTCGATCTGCGTTAAGAAATAGAGTGTCAATGCTGATCGATCTCGGTGATAATTCGAATGAACGATTTTTCGTGCCAGCCAACAACGCCCATAACATTTTAGTACAAAATCGGGTGACCAGATCGACGAAACTCGGTCAGGAGAATATCGGAACGTGTATGGGGGGCTTTATTCCTGTGTTTTGTAGAATGGCAAGGGAATGGTAATTAGCTAACTACAACTGTACCAACTTAATTTTGGTGGTATGGGATCATGACTTGTGTTGATCGTGAATATTCCAATCTCTTCATTTGTAGTCGTGAATATCGGCATTTCGAGATTTTTGTGAAGATCTCAAACATAGTGCCTAATATCTTCGTGATTTTGAATATTCCAGATTCTGGAAACAACACTCAGAAACGAACCACACGTCATAAAAACTGACCTGACCCCATGGAAAGTTGTCGCGTTGTCTCTGTCTTGGGCCACAGTCAATTTCTGGACCATCCCAACGGCAATCACCAAGGAGGCGCGCCATAGAACCCTCCATTGTAATGGAGGGGCATCGTTTTCCCTTCCCAGCCCACATAGCTTGGGGTCACGGATGTGGACAGGGCGGGCAGTAGGGGGCTGACCCCTAGTGAGTCACCATGCACATTGGTGCTTTGGCCCTCATCTGCTTAAATCCCCTTAAAATATTTTTATAATAACACTCGCAGCCAGGCACTTGCGCACTGGTGCCTGACTGGGAGGAGATTTGCTGAGGAGCGGCGTCACCGGAAGTGACGCGAAGATGGAAGAAACATTGGAGATATTGAAAGCGGACCGGACGTGACGTCGGGCCTCTTTCGGAAGAAGACTCGCTGAAGCAGGACGTCCGTGGGACAATGGATCCGGCTGTGGCAGCGCTGTTGGAGCATAAGGGATTCAGCGCGCACAGGCAGCATGGGTCGGACTTGGGTCCGCCGCCAGCTGTCTCCGCCCCGCCATCCCCTAGACCACACGAGCTAACCGCCGCCCACCCTCCCGGTTGAGCCCCGGGGTGGGCGGCCTCCAGGCCCCGTGCTTAGCCGGCGCTCCGCCACCCCCCCGCCACGTTTCGGTCTGCTGCTGCTCCGGCCTCAGCCGGCCCCCCGCCGGCCACCCATCCCTCTCCGCCACCGACCACCCCTTGCCTACGATGGCCAATGGACCCCCCCCTCTCCCGGTGCCCTTACATCTCACCACAGCGGCCCACAGCGGTCCCCATAGGCACGGGCGGGCCACACGCTCCCCACAGCTCTGCAGGCCGCAGCCGGGCCCCACGGCCCGCCGACGCTCCTCCTCCATCACCCACCGTCGGGCCACCCTCCAGCTGGAATCGCTGCTGACCCCCCTCTCACCATGGACCCGGGAGCAACTGCTCGCCTTCTGGAGCGCGCCGATGACTCTTCTCCGAGTGGGGCGGCTCCATCACCAAGGTATGCCTGGACCGTGCGCGGCGAAGGGTTAAACCACCCTACCCCAACGGGTACGCTGCCTTCGGGCCTGACTCCATCGCCCTCCTAGGGCGGCCAGGTCTCTCCCTCCCCTTGCCAGGACCTAGTCAGGGTGGTTCCATGGGGGGCGGACAGGCAAGGGTTCCGCAGCCCCGTCACGTCCCTCCATGCATGCTTCCTATGGGGATGGGGCCTCACCGCTCTGACTCGGGGTAGGGTAGGCCCACCGGGTAGGGGTCTAAGGTCGGTAAAGAGGTCGGCTGGTCACGGCGGGGCGGGGCCCTTTTCCCCTGACCGGGGACCCGGTTGGATTGTTGGGAGATCGCTGGGGACTCACCTGCGGATCAGGGGGGTGTGCGGGTGGGGTTTGTCCAGGGTAGTTTTGCCCGGAGTTCTCTCGCCCCGCTGGGACGGGGGTTCTGCTGTTTCCCTTCCATTTCATCTGCCTCTCGGGGTTCGTGTTGATGTTCCAGTCAGCTCGAGACCTCAAGCTAACAAGCACGGCGGTGACCGGACTGTCCGGAACCCTCTTCCTGCGGCTGCCTATCCGGAGATGGCTGACCCCTTCTGCGTCCTGAGTGCGTCGCTGGGGGTGAGCTTACGATGCAGCAACACATAACACTCTTCACTGCCTGGTATACCTGCTGTTTTCGGGATAGATTTACGGGGATTTGGTCCTGGGGGGGCTGGAGTAGAGAGTGGGGAAAAACTGTTAGTGGCGCTAGGTTCAGCAGGGGAGGGGGGAGTTTGGCCGTCTATGTTTGGGGTCTATAATGCAGGCTCTTATGGATCAGTTTGCGCAGGGTTTGGGCGGCAGTGAGGCAGGGCCCCCCCGCGCGGTTGGGGTAACTGGTGGGGGGTATGATGCACTGGTGTTGGTGTCTCCTCCGGCGGCGTGGTAGCAGGGGGTCCGGGGGCGTTTCCGCCCACCCGTTGCCCTCCCCCACACCAGCATCCCCCACCCCTGTTTAACGCAGGTAGTGCGGATTCGGAGACGCAAGTGACCGAGATTGAGAAGGAGAGGGAGAAGGAATAGAAGCCATTGCCGTGTCTGAATGGTGGCGAAGGTTGTAGCTTTATGTTTGTCTGAGGGGCCCGTTGGGGGCGCAGTTAAATCAGGATTTTAAGGGACATGGTGATGAAGAGAGAATACATTGATATTTTTACACCCTGTTGCCTATTGATCTTTTTCCCACCCTGCATGGGGAAAGGGTAAAGAGCACCGGAAAAGAGGACGAGGACCGTATGCGTATCGCCTCATCTTCCCCGCCTTCTATACTGGTTGGCAGGCGTCTTTGTGTTTTGTATTATTGTGGCAGAGATCATCCCGAGCAGTTTGCGGTCGGGCATGTTTCTTATAGGACGCAATTTTTGAGGTTTACAGGACTATGGGGGCCCGGCCTGGCTCGTTATGACGAGCAATTCCGTCAGCGTAATGTCAGTCCGTTCGGTCATGACTTGGGAACATCGAGATATTATGCTTTGGTCCCGTTCCTGCAATCGTCCCAAGGCGCCGACAGTAGCGGGGGGGGGCTGGCGGGGCGGGGACCTCCTCTTCTGGAGTCCCCTTTCCTTGGGTGGGGGGGGGGCCGGCGGGCAGCTACCCAGCCCGGCGGCCGCGCAAAGACAGGGATATGCTGCAGTTCAATGACGCCGGCTTAGATGGTGGGCTACGTGTAAATTCAATCACGAGTGCTCCGGCTGCGGGGGGACCAACCAACCCAGCACCTAAGTTCTTCACAAAGAAAAGCGCCAGACAGGTGTTAAGCCCGCCGGAGGACGTTGAAAAGGGGAGGACGCCAGTGTCGCGTCGACCATCGAGGCCCCGTTTTAAATGGGGGGAGGTTGCCTTCCTGTGGCGGTGGCAATGCTGATTTTTGTGGTCATGGGTTTAACGGTCCTGGTTTTTCGGATTCCGGGTCATTGTTGTCGTCCCCCCGGTTGTCTTTCAAACCTCCGCGTCGGCGTGTCAATTTCTATGTTTTTGGGCGGGAGAAAACTCGTGAAGGAGGTTTCTTCTTGGCGAATGTCAGGACCATTTAACGGTCGCTGCTGCCTTGTCGGATTTAGTTTTTCTCCTTTGGGCTTGGTCCCTAATAAGACAGGGACGTTTTCAGAAAGATTCACCATTTGTCCTTACCCTCCCGGGTTCGTTCGGTGTACCGATGGATCCCGGAGGATTTGGCTTCGGTGGCAGTTATGCAACCTTTGATTCCGGCCTTAACGGTAGTGCGGGGCTGTGGCCAAGGGCGCTGATGGCCAAGGTGGGACATTGAAGCGGCTTTTTTCCGGCTGCTTCCGGTGCAACCCGGAGAGTCAACACCTGTTGGGGGGCTGTCGGTTTTGACGTTGCTGGTTGTTGGACCCGGTGGCCCTTCCGATGGGCGGCTGCTCGATTTCCTGTTCGTTATCTTTGAACTGTTATTCCTTTTGGAATGGGTCGGTTCGGCGGCGGGGTTTCGTCGGGGCTTCAGTCACTGGTACACTACCTTGATGAGTTTTATGTGTTGGACCGGCGGGGCGGCGTCTTCAGATTGTGCGCTCTGCTTTCTTCTTTGGGGAATTTGTTGACTCCTTTGGGGCCCTTGGCAGCCGAAAAACGTAGGGGCCAGTTACGTGCCTCAAGTTTTTGGGAATCGACATTGATTCTGTGGATATGGTTGTCGACTTCCGGTGGACAAGTGGTGGGACTGCGCGAATGCTGACTTTGGTGCGTTCTTCTGTCAAGTTACGTTTGCGGCAGTTGCATCGGTCTTTTGGCAACTGAATTTTGCAATTCGGACATGCCTATGGGCGCATCTTTTGGCCGCCGCTTGAACCGATATGACTTGCGGGATTCGTTACCCAACCATTTTGTGCCTCGTTACGCGGGCGGCTAAGCAATGATATTCAGGGTGGTTGTGTTTTTTGGACTCCTACATTGTATTTCGGCTTGGCCAGCGGTGCCTGTTACAGTGGGGAACTGCAAAGGTTGTTTACCGAGCCTCGGGGCGGTGGGCTTTGGGGCTTACCTTGGGGGCAAACGGTGCCAGGGTCGTTGGCCTGCATCATTGGGCGGAGGAGGGTTTTGACGAAGAACCTGGCGTTTCCTGGAGTTTGTTCCCATTGTGGTCGCAGTGGTTTGTTGGGAGATTGCCTGTGGACCATGAGGTCTTGTCACATCGGTCGTACGATATGGCGGTCGTGTCGGCGGTGATTCATTGTCGGGGCCAGGTCGGTGCACGTGGTGAACCTGGTGCGAAAGTTGTGTTGGTCTGCTAGCAGAGGAGGGTGTCTTTTCGGGCGGTGCATGATTCCGGGGTGTACATGGATCGCTGATTGCCTTTGTCTCGGTTCCAGCAGGCACGAATTTCGTCAGCTGGCGCCCGGGCGGATGGACGGAGGGGCGCGCGTTGCCGAGGACCTATGGCATCTGGGGGCATTCGCCCGATTGGCGGGTTTGATAAAGGAGGGGTGGCGGTGACAGCGGCACATGCCGGCTTAATTCACAGGGTGTTGGTGGCGTCAGTGGGCAACAGTTGGAGTATCCTTATTCGGTGCCTTCCTCGGACGAGCGAGGATGGATCTGCCTGCTTTCATTTCGTGGTCACTTGTTTTCCGCTGGGGGGTCAGTTGCCGGGGTACTAAGGGCATTGGCTGCTCTTTTTTCGTTTTTATTCATTGTAGATCTGGGTGGATTACACAAAGAGTTTTTTAGTGCGTCCAAGCGGTAAAAGGTTCCGGCGGTTGCAAAGTGGTTCCGTAGGGCGGAGGCACGGTGACGTTTCAGTTACTTGGGCCAATTGGGTTTGTTTTGGGGTATTGTCCAGGGGGTTGTGTTCTTCCGTTTATGAGTGTCTTCTTCGTTGAAGTGAATTGGCTTTTTTTCCTCTGGCGTTTGTGGGAGCATTTAGTGGGTGTGGGGGGTGTTGTGTGTTAGTTGTTGGGGTCGTTGGCCGTCGGCACGGAGGGCGGGGGGGGGTTTTGTAGGAGAAGGGGTGGGGAGCGGGGGTGGGGGGGAGGGGGGGCTGTGTGCAGTTGGATGTTATTTCTCTAAGACAGACCATTGGGGAAGGGGTTTGTAGTCCATTTGTGGCGGAGGAGGGCATGGTGGGGGTGGGGGGGGGGACTTCTTTGTT
>CM070036.1:151041290-151051791 GCA_036250615.1 Ptychadena robeensis | reverse complement strand
TCTTCTCAATTGTAGTGCCATGAAAAAGCGGGCAGCCATCTCTTTTCCAATGTAGTGCCATGAAAGAGTGGGCAGCCATCTCATCTCAGATGTAGTGCCACTACATAGTGGGCAGCCAGCTCTTCTCAATTGTAGTGCCATGAAAGAGTGGGCAGCATTTTTATCTCAGATGTAGTGCCACCACATAGTGGGCAGCCAGCTCTTGTTAATTGTAGTGCAATGAAAGAGTGGGCAGTCAGCTCTTCTCTGATTTATTGCTGCCACAGAGTGGGCAGCATTTTTATCTCAGATGTAGTGCCACCACAGAGTGGGCACCCAGCTCTTCTCTTATGTAGTGCCACCAAATAGCAGGCAACCAGAACCATATTCTTTTCAGGAATACAGGGCATTGCCAATAAATATGGAACAAAAGTGCTTCAGTAGAGTTCAGGTAACAAGGTCTTCTTGTAATGTGTGCTGATTACGGACCTCTTTTTAATCGCACCTCCTTCATATCGGATTACTGACTCCTTTTAAAAGTGCTCCCTACATAGATGTGGACCACACATGTAATTAGGAAAGTCACAAAAAAAGTGAAAACTCTGAATATTTGTGAGTACCAAATCCATTGAGTATGAATGACAGCCAGGCAACCAGCATTCTTAGAACAAAGCCTGCAGGTTTCCTCAGCACTTTCCTTTATGAAGTATATCAATAAATTTTGTGGCAAGTGGAAATTTCAACGTGTGTGGGCACCTGGTTTCTCTTATTTCCCTGTTGGTGGTATTTCTTCTGCCCATTTTCTAGTACATCGACACCAAACACCAAATCCCATAAATAACCCAAGCTGTAGGAAAGTTTGGACTTGCGATGAACTCCAAGTGAAAGGCATGAAACAGGATTCAGAACATTGAGTTATTAGATGTCTGAGGCGCATCAGAACTATTTTCTCATTGGACTTCAAAGCTTCCTCCTTACTGATTGATGGAAACGTCTTGCAGGAGCCGGGGAAGCAGCCAAGAGGTGACGTGCGGTGCCAATCCCCTGATTATTAACAGATGCATTGACAATTCGTTTTTGGTTCTGGAAGATGAAACTCCAGGAGATCAAAAATTACAGCTCATGCCTGGAAAACCTAAAACGTATATAAAAAAAAAAAGAATTTCAAATGATCCTAATGTATATATGGCGTCCAAAAACAATATGGTTAATTATTTGCAAATGACCAGGTTTTCACTTGGACCAGGTTTTCACTCAGAGTCCAGTTGGGTTTTTTTATCCATCAGTCTTTTTAGAACAGAAAATGAAGACAAAATCGCCAACATAAATATATATACCCTACTTGAGTACTTATACTCGAGTCAGCTGAAGGGGTCCACTCACCTCACCTGAATTTCCATGCTGAATGCTTCAGACAGGCAGCTTCCCTCTTCGGTAGATCTTCTGCGATCTCTCTGAGTTCCTGTCAGCTCCAGCTTCCCCCACAGCCAGCTGATAGATATCAACAAACTCCACACTGCCACCTAGTGGCCAGTTACTACACAACACTCCATAGCCTAAAAAATAAGAATTGCCTTGCAAAACCCATCCTGTAATAATAATAATCCTGTGCTCTCTTAAATTTATTAAGGGTGTGGCACTAAGATTCACCTGTTTGATTAATTCCTAGGGGTAATGGTGCTTTCTCTATATTTTTCTCATTTAGAAAACTCCACTACCTGACGTTGTATTTCCCACCCTGGGCTTATACTTGAGTCAATAGGTTTTTCCAGTTTTTGTCGATAAAATTAGGTACCGCGGCTTATACTCGGGTCGACTTATTCTTGGAGTATATATGGTAATACAATGTATTTGAATTTTGAATTTTAGTTATATTGTATTACCCAAAGGGCCAGTCCAATCTACTAGTTAACCATGTTTAGTGATGGGGTAGTAGGGCCCAATTGGGGGTGCTGGTCAGTGGCGGTTTTAGGAAAGGGCAACAAAATGTCTCCCCCTTTTCCCGCCCACCTAACCGCACACACACCCAGGGAAAGAGGAGACTCCCTGGTGCCCACCCCCGCAAGTGCGCTCTCTCCCCAGTAGTGAAGATGCTTTGGGGGTGTATGAGGGAACAGGCCAGAGTCCATAAGTCTCACCTCACCAGCCCCAACCTCCACCCCCTGGGAGTGATCGGGAGAGGGGATAGGGCGGCATCAGAGGGGGTGCCAATCTTTCCCTGGGACCGCCCCTATGGTGCTGGTGAATAGAGACGGTCACATTTTTCGACAAGCTGACTTTGTGAGCTGATTGCAAACCCTCTGAAAATGGTATCATCACCAAAATTGCTGGAGATGTAGAGAAATATTTTTTTGTAGTTTTTGCATAAATTAAGTTCAAAATCAAAAGTCAAAATTCAGATTTTCAAACTTTTTACTTGATTTGAACTTTATTTATGCAAAAACTATTTGTGTTAGAGACACACTTTTTTGTAGTACAGCCCCCAACCCTTCTCTACATCTTCAGCAAGTTTGGTGATGATACCATGTTCAGGGGCTTTGCAATTAACTCGAAATCGTCAAAGTTTTGAAAAAAATCCGACCATCTCTACAGTGGTGAACCCAGAACCATAGATTTCCAGACATACTGGTCTTATGATCAATTACAATGTGGTGACATAACGCACGGCGATCAATCGTGGGTCAATCCAACGGGAATCGATGTACACCCGTTGGATGAGTACCCTGGTCCTGGGGATGGGGACCTGTGTACACCTGGTGTTGTGAGATATTTTCATATCTCTCAACACCAGCTGGGAGCTACCCACACAGGGACATAGGATGGCTGCAAGAAGGGGGCTCTCCCCGTTCCCAGTTCAAATAAACTTTTTCAAAGGTTTTTTTTTTTGATCGCCGAATGAACGACCACCGCGATCGTGCGGAAAAATTAAACCGTGTATGGACACATTAAGTGACATTTTCACCAAAGATCACAGGACGAAGTGCCTAAAGCTAGCCACACACGGTTCGATTTTGGTTCAATCGATGCTCGATTAGATCGAGGAATTCAATCGTCTAATTGAAAATCGATCTTAATCGCATCAACGAACCCACATTGAGTTTGCAATTGTGGTGCGATATCGACTAAAAAAGATATCTAAAATCGTGGATTTTGGTCTGGAAACGATTGAAGTTCAGATTGAAGTGGTCTATGTTATTATATCGAATCTAATCGATCCAGGAGAAACACCACAAACATCGACGATTATAAAACGATATTGGCACAATCGACGATGATTCCAAATGTCCGATCAAAATTCAATACATTTTTCTGCCTTCATCAAACAATTATCCTCGCTCGTACCTTGATTTTCGTTCAGTCGATGAAAAAATTCATCTAATTGCGCATCGATTGAACCAAAATCGAACCGTGTGTGTCTAGCTTAAGCCCTCATATATGTGCCACCACAGGAGAGAACCAGACGCAGTATTTCCCAATATACATTCACCTTGTAGATCCTCTGTTAAGCTAGCCATACACAGTCGGATTCCATGGCCGCTCGATCACCTATCCGATCGATTCCGGCGATTCTGGCGGGAATCGCAGGTGTGATCGATCGGCCTATTAAGAGAATCCGATCGCTGCATACCACCTTGTCCAACGGATTCCGGGACGATTCCGTGTCCGATTGTCCACCTCACAAATGGCAACACCCCCTGATCTGGGCAGAATCGGATCAAAAAGACCAACATGTTGGTTGTCTGTCAGGTCCGATTCTGAGCCCCTGAACGATCGGACCTGATCAATCGGACGTGATCGATCGGACAAGGTGGGCTGCACACGATTCCGGCACGATCGTTTCGCGTGCACGCGCCCGGAATCGATCGGCCCGGAATCCGGCCGGAATCCGACCCGTGTATGGGGGCCTTTAGGGCCCCCATACATCATTAGATTTATGTCAGATTTCCTTAAGATCTCCTTTTGTTTTACCAGAACCATGTAATATGAGGGACTTTCTAAACCATCAAGTCTACCTGTGTTCCATCGCAGAGGACCCAGCACTACATAGTTGTTGGTAGATCTGAAGGATATCTGACAGAGAGATCTAAAGGTGTATGGCCAGTTGATAAAACATTTGAGCACAAGTTTACTTTCAGTTATAGTTCCTGTTTTGTTTAAGGTTGTTAATAATTTACAAGTAATTATGAAAGCAACTTTTTTCTTTATTGTTAAATTACATTTCTCTCTGCAGCCATCCGTGATTTATTACTCGTGAAGTTTAGACGTCTGTTGGTTGCCTAGAGGCAGCAGAGTAGAGGCATGGAGTTACGGAGGATTTTCTAGAACCCTCTCTAGTCATCTGATATACATTTTGATGAAATTCTTGCAATGAATGGGATGACCTTTTCTTTTTACGGCGAGAAAATTGTACATTTTGTAATCTTTATATTTGGAGAAAGCTTAGAAACGATCTGTTTTTTCTGTACGTCAGTGTACTTTCAGTGTCCTCAACGTCCCCAGTGTCCACCCATTCTGTGCATCTGTCTATTGAAACATACTGCTAATCAGATTGGGAAATTTACATTTATCAAAACAACTGATTTCCATTGGTGAGTCTATCCACCAATAGACAGTAGGGCAGATCTGGGCAAACTAAGGCTATGTCTCCACTGCGTTGTGTGATCCATCGGGACCCCCTGTGTTAAGTGTAGTGCTTGGCGGGAACCCAACAGAGCACATACACATTACCTGCCCGGCTGATCCTCTGTTCACATGGCGTTGAGCCGATCTGCCAATGCAGGGGTTAATGTAAAGCAGTACATCAACCTAAGGATGGCGGGTCGGCAGAATGCCGGTACGGTATGAAGGTTTGTGGATCAGCTCTGTTCTAGGAATGTGCCTAGCGCATGGGGGCTGAGCTCAGAATGCAGGGGAGACATACCCTAAGGCCCGGGGGCCATATATGGTTATTAAGTATTTTATTCTGGTCAATTGTGACCTTAGTGACAGATAGAGATGGTTCGATGATTTTTAGTTAATTGTAAAGCCCCTGAGCATAGTATCATCACCAAACTTGCTGGAGATGTAGAGAAGTGTTGGGGGTATACTACAAAAAAAAAGTATGTCTCTAAAGGTAGCCATACACAGGTCGATTTCACACTCGATTCCTGGCCCATCAATTACCAGGCGCGCGCACGCCGATCGATGAGGAATCGAGTGCAGCCCACCTTGACCGATTGACCATGACCGATCGATATAGCCCCCAAATCGGATCGGCCAGGGAACCAACCTGTCCATGTTTTCTGGTCGATCGGGCACACATTGAGGGACGTTGGTGGAGGCCTACGGATTGATCAGGAGATCTGCACAGATTTGCACAACCTACATCACTTTTTGGCAGCCCTTTCACATTTGTGAATCGATTGACTGGTAACAGAATGGTCCAGGAATCGGTGGCCTAAGGTGGTAGGCACAGACTTGTATGGTCGATCGATCGACGCCTGTGACTTCACCGGAATCGATCGGATAACCCATCGATCGCTCAGGAATCGACACGTCTATGGCTAGCTTTATACAAATCGTTTTTGCATAAGACAGTGAGGGAGACCACCCTACATATGTACCACACACCATCTCCTGGTACTCTTCTGAGGAGCTCACTAAAAAAGTCATGTGCACCCCTGATAATGCATACACTAAGATATGACATATCCCATTATTGACAACTTTTTCCTCTCTGCAGGTTAATCTGTTTTTCCTGTTGAACATTGTTCTGGTGCTTGTGACGAAGTTGAGAGACACCCATCGGGCAGAGTCCAACATGTACATGAAAGCAGTACGAGCCACTCTAATTTTGGTGCCGTTATTAGGGATCCAGTTTGTAATATTTCCATGGCGGCCGGAGAACCGACTGGCGGGAGAGATTTATGATTATATCATGCATATATTAATGCATTATCAGGTACCCGACACTTGTCATGTTTGCTGTGTAAAAAGCAGGGATGTCAAATTCTGGCCCGGGGGCCGACCCTGGCTCGCAGTGTATGGCAATGAATGGCACAGATGTGTCTTTTATTTAATGTCACATGTGTTCTAGTATTACACTTTGCTTTTTCCAGATTCAATGTTTAAGCAAAATCTAAAGCCTCCCATACACCTTTAGATCACTCCATACCATTTCCTTTAGATCTACCAACAACTATGTAGTATAGTGGCCTCCCTGATAGAATACATAGTGATTGGAAGGTATATATCACTGCTATGTAGTGCCTGGTCCTCCCTGTGATAATACTTAGTGATTGGAAGGTATATATCACTTCTATGTAGTGCCGGGTCCTCCCTGATAGAATACATAGTGATTGGAAGGTATATATCACTGCTATGTAGTGCCGGGTCCTCCCTGATAGAATACATAGTGATTGGAAGGTATATGTCACTGCTATGTAGTGCTGGGTCCTCTCTGATAGAATACATAGTGATTGGAAGGTATATATCACTGCTATGTAGTGCTGGGTCCTCCCTGATAGAATACAAGGTGATTGGAAGGATTAGAAAGCTCCTCATATTACATGGTTTTGGTAGAAGTAAAGTTGATTGTACAGAAATTGTATGGTAAGATTGCAAGGTGTATGGGGGCCTTTCGTTTGTTTCTATATGAAAAAGTTGTCATGTCTGATAAGAAGGAAAAACTTCCTTAATTATAGATACTTTTTGGAATAAATATCAAAGTTGGCCCTTGACTTAATTTTGGACCACTGTCTGTGTATTTGAGTTTAACCGCCCTAGAGATCAGCTGGTACTGCAACGTTTTCAACAACATGGTACAGGCGATTGCAACAGAATACATAGCGTTTGTCTTTCTGCCCTCCCTCTGCCCCTCTACACATCGATGGGCTGGGAAACCGACGGCCCTCCATTATAATTGCGGTCATATGATGCCGAAGCGGCGGTGCCAGAACCGATCGGCAGATAGAGAATCGCCAAGTCTGGAGTTATCTAAAGCTAGTCATACACTTTTCAATTCTGTGTTGGACTCCCGAACGATCGATCGGTGTGCGCATTCCAAGAGATTGTTTGCTGATTGATCGCTTGGGGATCGAATTGACCCACAGTGAGCAGTTCTGGGCAGTGCTTGGCGGAGGTTCCAATGGATCACATCTAGCCTGCAGATGCTGTGTTCAGACATCTGCCGATCCACTACTTTAACCCCTGCATCTGTGGAACGGATCAGCGCCATGAGAACACAGCATTCGCCGAGCAGGTAGAGTGTATGTGATGCTTCGGGACCTCCCATCACTGCTCTTAGTGTAGGGGGTCCCGATGGATTTGGAAACATACCCTTACAAAGACATAATCAAACTGGTCAAGGCATGAATGTCTTGCTTCAAAAACGTTAGGGTAAACAGAAAATCTCGGTACAACTCTACATTCATGACTCTAAATTCTCTCATATTTTCTTTTGCACTCGGCTGACACAAAATGAAATCCATTTCCCCAAAGTAGAATAATGTGTTTTGTAAAATGATTTAACTCCGAGCAGAATTCTATAGATGGCGGGATCGCTCTCATTTACAAAAATTTTATTATTCAAGAGATAGAAATAACAGAGCGTGTGGAGAGGATGCCGCACTGTACTCACTGTTCTCCCGATTCTAAATGTTCATTTACAGCGGTTTGTAAAAAAGAAATGACTTTTAGCCGGTTCAATTTATGATTTGAGTTACACACATGGAGGCAAGATGGAGCGAGGCTCGGAAATAATTCCATTGTGATGTTTTCTATTTGACTTTCCAAAAAGAAAAGTTTCAGCAGATTCTAAAAAGATCTATAAACAATTTAATGGAATGGTTAAAGGGACAATGTAGTTTTCAGATACACTGACGTTTCTCCCGCTATGTGGAGTATACAGGCCCCAGGGGGCCCCATGCTATAACTTTGCATAGGGCCCCTAAAACGCTAGAAACAGACCTTATTATTCTTATTATCATTATCATTTCTTTATATAGCGCCAACATTTATGTACAACACATGGAGATACAACACAAGATGACACACAGGTACAGGTAGGACATAGGAGGAGTAGAGGACCCTGCCCGGACGGGCTTACAATCTAATAGGTTGGGGAACATAGTATACAATAGGGGGGGACTGGCATGGGGGTGATGTTAGGAATGAGAAGATGGGTAGGAGAGACTGAAGAGGTTGATTTTCAGGGCTTTTTTTAAACAGAGCTGAAGGTAGGAGCAAGTCTAATGGGGCGAGGGAGAGAGTTCCAGAGAGTAGGAGCGGCCCAACTCCTTCATATATAATACCAGAAGAATGCTTACTTGGTGGGTGGACCTTTGTTCAGCTATTGGTACAACCACTAGGTTGCTGGAAAAACACTTGTAGATATGGGCCAGATCGATGGCCATGAGGGCGCACGGCGCCCTCACGGCCATCTATCTGTTCCATATCATATGAAGCCATCGCGGTTTCCGAAACACATATGGGACATGAACATAAATCACGGTCGATGTCCATTGCTCTGCATAGAGACTGTGGGTTCTCCATGTAAAGCATCGGCTGAGCTGGAGACACAGCAGTGCTGCGCTCATCCAATATCGGGCAGCAACGTGATGAAGTCATCCCGCTGCTGCAGAGAACTTTGATATCGAGCTGTGTGTTCTCTGCTTAAATGACACTTGTAGGCAGCGGCTTCACTAGATTTCGTGTCACCTGGTGGCGGAAACCCATGGTGTCACCCTATAGTGACATATATAGTGCGCTGTGAGTAGGGGCGGTCCTAGGGAGATCGGCTGCCCCCAGGCATGATGCCGCCCTGGGCAACCGCAATTTTAATCACGGTGTGGTGATTGCGGCCGATGGTGCCCATAATCTGAATGGGGTCACCTCCACAGCTGTGATCGACGGCGATAGGTGGGGACACGGTGGAGTGCGGACATGCGCAGCCCTGATCGCGGCCATCATATGGAAGTGGGAAGCACTGCTTCCCTGAGCCAGACCTCCACATGTCTAAAGGGAAAAAGACATGCGCTTGTTATTGTTAATTTGCATTAATATTAATGGTTCAAAGAATGTCATGCTGAATGGTCAGCCCCCACACCTTTACATATCACCAGACCTGGCCTTCTGAAAAAAGTTTGGACACCCCAGAGCCCTGCTGATATACACAATGAAGAGAGAGATAAATAAACTGCCATCTATCCCTCTCTCAATCACTGCAGCTTCCACAAAAACAGGCACAGCCAGGAAGGGAGAAGAGAGACTGTGCAGCTGTTCTCCCCCGGCCCCCCTCCTCCCAGTCAAAGAGGAAGATGACCCTGTGTTTAGATTTAATTGCATTAACCCAAGTGATGTGGAAACTTGTTAAATATTTTTTTCTGGTTTTCTGCTCTAAATCTGAGTGCGTCTTATAGTCCGAAAAATACTATAATTAGTTCTGATTAGAGTAGGAATTAATATGCTGAATAAGCTTCCTAATTGATGTTATTCGGCCTCTTATCAACATATTGCATTGCGTATCGTTATTATTTCTTAATTTGCACTTTTGATGAATCACATGTTATCAATATTGTTCTTTTGTAACACAATTTCTGTCTTTTTATGAAGGGATTACTTGTGGCCACCATCTTCTGCTTCTTTAACGGAGAGGTAATATTTATTATGAACATATTTTCTTGCATTGGATCATCACTGTGGATTTATGTTATATGAGTGTTTTATACAAAACAGCAACAAAGGATTAAAGTGCCGGCTACACGTCGGCTCATTCTGTGGATTAAGTCGTAATTGATGATTAAGCAGGGGTATGTGTGAATAATGTACCATATTTTTCGGACTATAAGATGCACTTTTTCACCTCCAAAATCAGGGGAAAAAGTGCCTGTTTCTTATGGTCCGAATACACGGCCAGTCAGCTGTAGGTGGTTGCACCTTGGCTGCTCGTCCTCCCGGCAAGAAGATAAGCCTGGAAGGTGGAGGAGCTGTCAGATGGGAGTTCTACCCACGGCCAGATCTTCCATCTGTACTGTATTGTTTTTATCAGCAGAGCCCTGCAGATATAAGCAATACAGCAGAGAAATATAGACAGGGGCATAGCTAGAAATGACTGGGCCCCATAGCAAAACATTTTATGCCCATCCCAACCTGTCACTCCAATCCCTGCCCTTTCAGGAGGGGTGGCTCCCCTTGTGAAAATGGGCCCCATTGCACTGCTATGGCTGCTATAGTGGTTCCTACGCCACTGGATATAGATGAAAGATGCCATCCGACATCTCTCCCATCTATGTCTGCCTGTGTGTGCTTCCACACAGCCATAGAGACTATGTGTGAGGAAGATGATGATGTGCCGTGAAGTGTGACTGAAATTTGGTAATGCAGGGGATTTTTTTACCCAGTTGATTTGAACACTTCAAATATTTTTTTCTTGTTTTCCTGCTCTAAAAACTGGTGTCTCTTATAGTCCGTAAAATACTGTATATACGGTAGATATTTAGTTATTAATACTTGCCCATTTTATTCACAAAGATTGTAATCCCCC
>CM070036.1:150964009-150974423 GCA_036250615.1 Ptychadena robeensis | reverse complement strand
CCCCACCGCCCCCCACCCCGGCTCTGCTTGTTCTATTAACTGTAACAAAGTAAGACAGTAATTTCAATCTCAGAATTCAATTATGAAAAAGACAAGACTCGTGTTTACATTACCTGCCTGTCACCGCTCAGCCCACATGTCTCGGAAAACGCGCGGCATAAATTAAAATGGAAGCTTGTACAAGGTAATTAATCAGGACCGGGCTCCTACTTACCCACCAGCCTTATTACGTTCAGCGTTGTGTTGGTGAGGATGGGCGCGTTCATCTTGTTCAGGCTGTAATCTGATCGCTTTCTGCTGCGCAGGGTCTCCCGTGAAACACTTCAATAGGACGCAAAGAGAAATGAGTCAGGATTAATATGAGCGCAGAGTTCTCGGATCTTATCCGGACAGAAAGTCGTCAAAACAAATTATCTCCTAATTGTGTGAATTACCCGGAGATATGAGGGACAGGAGATCTGTATGTAACATGACCGCTCCACATGGGACATCACTTCCTAGTCTCATACAGTGACACAATATGGAGAGATCTGGATGGAGGGCTTTGTGGGAGGATAACCAGACTGGTGAGCAAATAATCATGGGGATCTGAAGACTTAAGTCGATACACATGGCTCCATACACGGCCATTTCGAGGAAGCTCCATCCAAGCGCGATGACATCATCGTGCAAGGCTGGAGCTGCCCCCTTATTGAGCCCATTGGATTGTATGGAGACCCGCCGTTCCCATTCAATGTAATGGATTTCGACCAAGGTTTTACAACACACCTGTTGGGTCGAGTTCCTTCGAGCAGGATCAACGTGGATGGCTCAAATCTTGTGACAGATTAGAGCAACATCGGGCACCGTGAGTGAGGTAGCCATTGCAGATGCCGAAGTAAGCCATGGAGTATTACTTCTTTGGAGACATTTGGGGGTAGGTAATGTTATGTATAGGAACATTTTATTTACCTTCCTAATGGTAATCCTGGTTGTGGCTTGGGGTAAAATTTATTTCACAAAATGTGTAACATCGAGCCAAGGATTGCCATGGCATCTTCCACCCTACTACTGGATGGAGGTGGGGTGCCCTATTGAAATACAGGCAATAGGCGTCCCAAGCCCTCACATCCCCCGCATCATTGATGACACCAGGGATATTCATGGAGGCTTGAGGGGGGAGGGGTTATTAACTCTTTAATGATTGTCACTGTATACAGAGCTGTATACAGAGCTGTTTTATATCAATCAGGGCTGAGGAGCAGGCTCAATAAACGGCATATGGCGATGTGTCCACTGCTGAGACACAACGGGCAAATTTCCTGTGGTTGGCTCACCGCTTGGGGCCGCATCGGCAGGAGAGCGCCCTATCAAAAAAGCCATGACTGATGCTGTTCGGGCACTGCTTTTGAATGTCTTGCAGACACATCTAATGGACTTGTCTCTGGTGGCACCACAATTCAGCATTCTGTGTTTAAACAAAGCACAGGCACGCCACTTTGCGATTGTGGAGTGGACACTGTCCCATTCATTGTATCTTTTTCCTGCGTTGGACGAGTATCCAGCGCATGGAAAAAGACGCAATGGACACATATCTGGTCAAACATGGCTCGATGAAGTAAAAGATTAGAGAAGCATTGAGCGCAGTTCGCGCTCACGGCTCCCAATTGTTCCTCTAATCTGTTTCTTTATCTGAGCCATCCAGGGTTCCTGGAGCACAGACCCAGCTCTGCCAGAAGAGAGGAGGGGCTGGCTGCTTTCCCAGCTGGAGGCTGGGGAAAGAAGAGACCCGTGGGACCGGGTCCCCATCGTACGGTAATTGATGTGCCCATGTGGTGCATATTGATTACCGTACGATTGACCGGCGATCAATCACAGCTTGGTGAGGTCAGATTGCACAGGAATCTACCCGTGTGTGGCCAGCTTAAAGCAGACCTACCACCTGGGAGGTCACTCAGCATTATCAGCTGCAGCTCAGCCAATATTGCGGACATCCTTAATTGTAAAAAAAATAAAATCTTATTCTGACAGCAGGAGGGTAGTGATGAGCGACTAGGCAATATTCGAATTTGCGTAATTTCGCGAATATCCGCCATAATATTCGATTCCATATTCGTAATCTCGAATATCCGCACTTACGACATGAATTGCGATCTAAAAATCGCACTTGCGATCCAATATGCGCAATGCATGCAAGCCAATGGAGCTCGGATATTCGACTGGGAGAATATCCGTCATTTCCGTTTAAAAAATTTGCATTGCGATTATATAATCGCGATCCCATTCATTGCAATGGATCGCGATGATAAAATTGCGATTCTAAAATCGCAATAAAATCGCGAAAAATCACGATCGCGTCGGATATCCGATAATATATTCGCAAATATTTGCGAAATTCGAGCTAAATATTCAAAAATCGAATATTCGAGCTCAACGCTACAGGAGGGGAGCTGGTTATGAGTTCTCCCCTTCCACTGCATTACGTCGTGCGAAGGCAGCCAAAGTGGTGTCTAGGAGATCTCTCCCAGGCAGGAAATCGTCATCCCCCTCTTCACACCCCCCTCCCCTACGAGTCTCTGCAGCTCCGATAGAGAAGAGACAGGAGGGGGAGGTGGAGTAAAGGGGGGAGGAGAGGGGGGGGGCAGTGAGGGCGGAAGTCTGCAGGTCTTCAGGATCTAAGATACTGGCATGAGAACTGCAAGCAAGTGAAGTGAGTATAGTGAGGGGGGGGGGGGTGTAGCAGTTTTCCAGCATCTGAACTGCTGACACATGAGTATTGTGTCTGTTTAATAAATTTGAGTTTAAAACTGCTTTAAGCCAATGTTATATATGATTCCTGTTACTGAACCCCGGGCCAAGCGTAGAGCACAGGAGAGCTGGTAAAGGAATAAATATTCACCTCTTGGAAGGTGCGTCCCCAGTCTGCTCATCCACGTAATCCCTCTTCAGCTCCTCCGCAACGTCGCTGTCACTGTCGTACTCCTGATAAGCACTTTTCTCCAGCTCATCAGATTCATACTGTGAAAACAGAACAGGGAAGACACTCCATTCATTTATTATACAGAGCAATCCGCACTCTTTGTGGCTTATGCCAATCACTGAAGAAAATACATCTTATATACACCGGTGTGGGAGGGAAAGAAATAAAGATTTGCTCAGACGAGCGCAAATATTGGAGCTGCCATTGCGGTGATAACGCTGCCGCACACCGGAGAGGAAAGCCATTCATCCCGAAAGTACATACAACATGATGTTAATGAAACAAGCGATAGGACGCGCTTTATCGACGTCCCCGTCTGCTGAGAGGAACTTTGCAGAATCACTTCGGAGGAAAAAGCGACAAGGATTTGGCCCTGTAAAGTCTAAAGAGTGATAAACGCAGCTTCTCTGCAACAACGTCTTAATACTTGAGGAGAGGACACACATGCGCAGTCTTCCCTGGTGGTACTATGGGCAGATGATGCTTGGATAAGCCAAGATATTGTAACACATGGAACCAGCAGGCTTGTGAGGTTCTGACCCTGAGTCAATGCAGCCAAGATGGCAATCCCCTAATCTCCGCTGCACTCTTCACTAAGGCTATGTCTCCACAGCGCTGTGTGATCCATCAAGACCCTTACGTTAAGCGCAGTGCTTGGCAGGGGTCCCGACGGATCACATACACTTTGCCTGCCGGACTGATCCTATGTTCAGACATCCGCTGATGCAGGGGTTAACGTACCGCACTATGTTAACCCCTGCATCAGCGGAACGGCTTAGCAGCGCGAGAACAGAGTATCCGAGCAGGTAATGTGTATGCGATCCATCAGGATCCCCGCCAAGCACTGCACTTAACATAGGGGATCCCGACAGTTCATACAACGCTGTGGAAACGCACCAATGACCCCCCCCCGTGACGTCGTGCCACGGCGCAAAGGGACTTGGCACAGCACCCCCCTATTGTATGCACAGTCCACCAACCTATTAGACTGTTAGCCCGATCAGGCAGGGTCCTCCACTCCTCCTGGGTCATAACCTGTACCTGTGTGTTATATTGTGTTATATCTCCACTCTAATGTATTGTACAGCTCTGCGTAATATGTTGGCGCTATATAAATAAATAATAATAATAAAAGCCCCTTTGTGCCCAACAGGCAAATCTGAACCCAGTGACGCTGGAGGGGCAGAGCCACACCTGATTCAGATCCGGATTGGTGGATAGAGTGAGACTGGAAGAGTCTCGATCCTCCATCTTGCTGCCTGGAGGACCAGACACTCCAGACATGGGGGCGCAGAAGTAATAAGCAGGAAAGGTAAGTATTTATTTTTTATTTGTAGGGATCGCTGTCCTTGGAAGAAGACATTTACATTCAGTGGATCTCTCTGGTGCTTGTTTTCTTACATCCTTAAAGCGGATGTAAACTCCATATGTAAAAATGACATGTAAAATTAAGGTTTGACTTGCCTCTGAGCTGGTATGATGGCTTAGGGCTCTACGATCCTAAAATAACATACTCACCTGCTGTTCTGTAGAATTCTATGAGTGATTCCATCTTTATTCGCCAGGCTTCTGAGGGTTAACTCTGGGTGCAATATTGCGGGTGGCCACTGGGGGCGTTCTATGGTACTTTTCCTCCATTTACTTTCAATGACGAGCTGAGATGACAGAATCACCTCACCTCAGCTATAAGTAATCAGGACCAGGAAGTGATGGAGGACTGCGGGGATCTTCTTAAATTATTCCTTACCGGTAAGATTTTTTTTATGCTTTTCTCCCTATTATCGGCACTTCTAATGCCATATATGTTATAATTATTTTCTGGAGGTAGGTCCACTTTAAGTACTTTTTAAATGTAGTGTGAAATGTACACAAATGAAGAAAGATGCCCTTTTGTTGCCAGCACTAGAGGACAGGTATGTCTCTCTATTAATAGCCCTCAGGGTGACATCGGCCTATCCAAGGCCAGCTTTGTTCTTATTTTTGGGGGAGTGGATGTCTGGTTTTCTGAGCATCTTACCCCATTGGCCGCCAGCACGTCTTCCGTTTCATCTTCCTTCAGAGTAGTCTGCATCTCAAAAGGATTGCCTCCGCTGATGTACTGATCAAACAATGACATTGTACCGGGGTCGGTTGCAGACGCATGTTTACTTGGCGACATTGACGGGGAACGAGACTGATTCAAACACTTAAATTCCTAGAGAGAGGAAAAAAAAAAGTAGAATTCCAGGTAAATGTTTTAATTCTTCGAGTGACCCCCATATGACCCCCCCCCCCCCCATACAAGTGCTAAATTATTAAATGTGTAAAGCCGGCTGTAGACGTCTCGTTTTCTGGACCATGTGTGATGAGATTGACCATGTGTGATGACTTCATCACGCACGGCCGGTTGTGCATAGAATCAGCCATGCTACCTTTGTGTGCCGGCCATTACTTTGGTTTGGGACGCTGGTCCCTGATTTTCGCCCGAGCGATTAGTGGGAATGACCACAGCAGTCGATCTGGCAAAAAATCCAATCAACGGGGGCTCGGTCGCAGCGTGGTGACTTCATCATGACGTCACCACGCTGTGCTCGAAGGGGTCATCAAACGCGCGCCCATCTGTTTAGATGACAGCTCAGTCATTAGAATCCTAGGTTCATAAGCAGATCCTTGAGTTCATATATCTAAATATCTAAAGCTGCTCATACACCTTTAGATCTCTCTGTCAGATATCCTTTAGATCTACCAACAACTATGTAGTGCCGGGTCCTCTGCGATTGAACACAGGTAGACTTGATGGTTTAGAAAGGCCCTCATATTACATGGTTTTGGTAAAACAAAAGGAGATCTAAAGGAAATCTGACAGAGAAATCTAAAGGTGTATGGGGGGCCCTAAAGCTAGCCCCACATGGTTAGATTTTAGCGTTTAATCGATGTTTTTTGATGAAAAAATTCAAATGATTGAAAGAAAATCGTTGTGCTGCCCACATAGTTCAATCGACGATTATTGATAGATTTTTGTCAAATTGTCGATTGAATCGTGATCAGACAGGTTGGAAAATTTTGATCGATTGTACAATAATCGAACTACATTCCTTGCAACTTTTTATTGGTCGAGTCAATATTACTCGATGTGTGTGGCTACTTCCCTTTAACACATCACTTCCGATTGAAACTAAAATCGTACAATGAATTCAACGATTTTTGATTACTTCGATTAACTTTTCAGTCGAAATTGAATAATGCGTGTGGTGTACATCGATTTAATTTAAATCGATTTGCTCATCGAACTATAAAATCTAATCTAAAGCTAGCCATACACGTGTCGACTTGTGAGCGATCGATTGCCCATCCGATCGATTCCGGTGAAGCCACAGGCGTCGATCGATCGCCCAATCAAGTCTGTGCCTACCAACTTAGGCCACCGATTCCTGGACGATTCTGTTACCAGTCGATCGATTCACAAATGTCAACGCCCCTTGATGTGAGCCAAATCGATCAGAAAAGACCAACAGGAATGTTCTCTGGCCGATCCGATTTGGGGGCCATGTCGATCGGGCGGGGTCGATCGGTCAAGGTGGGCTGCACTCAATTCCTCGCCGATCGATCCACGTGCACGCGCCCGGTGATCGATCGGCCAGGAATCGTGTGGGAAATCGACCCGTGTATGGCTACCTTAACATCGATTAAACGCTAAAAATTGAACCATGTGTGGCTAGCTTTAGACAGCACCCATCTAGTGCTAGCGCTAGGCTGTTGTCCATTCAGTTTACATGGGGGTAATTCACAAATAGAAATCAGCCTTGCGTCAGTCTCTCACCTGGTGGCAACAAAGTTACCAGTGCATTCAGATCAATGAAAGAAAAGAGACTGAGGAAATGCTCCCTCCTGTTTGCAGCAGACTAGTCATCTCCGCAGATTTGTCTTCTTTAACCAAATAACTTATACAGTTGCTGCACATCTCACATCACTTACTCATACATTATAAATGTCATTAATACGAGTTTATTTTGGAAACAATGTTCCTGTAGCTCCTAATTCTCCAGAGATCGGCTCAGCTAAAATTACATAAGCACTTCATAACAATTTAATTCTGAATATCGGAGTGTGACCCCGCGGCACGTCCGGGAGGACGGGACAAGAATAACCGTTTCACCGAAGCCTCTCCTCCTAATTTATTTTCTTGTTAAAACACCAAGACATGCACGCCGTGACGCAGAAAGACATTACCGCGCCCGTCGCCTTGTCGGAAGTTCAGAGTATTAATCTTCAATATCGGGAGAGCGCAGCGCTATGGGAGGAGGAGGAGCCGGCAGCGACCGTCTTATTATTCATCTTCCTGGATGATGATGGTTTTTATGACTCGCTAACTAGGATAATTCGGCTATTGGTCAGTTGGCGAGCTGACGTCAGGCAACGCGATTGTGTTTTACGAGAGATCAGAGGTTCCGACAACACGTTGCATGTTTCCACACTACATGTGTCAGTGTCAACAATCTAACGAATCACATTATCTCTAAAGATGGGCTCGGCTTATTACCCCGATATCAGTCCCTGATGTCATTTGTCAATTATCAACGTATCTTTTGGACTATAAGATGCACTTTTTCACCCCCAAAATCAGGGGGAAAATGTGCCAGCGTCTTATGATCTGAATGTGCCACCGGTCACGAGTGGTCATACCATGGCTCCCCACCAGCTCTCCTGGCAGATGGGAGTTCTGCACACAGCGGATCTCCCATTTGAACGGTATTGGTTATATTTGCAGAGCCCTGCTGATATAACCAATGCAGAGTGTGTGTGGGGAAAGCTGCACACACTGTCAGTCTTCTGGACTTTACAAAGATCGGCTCCCTCTAATGGTAGTACTAATGAAGACACTCAATGTGGCTCCTGTTCCCTGCTCCCCCTGCTGGGTGCTCTGGTATCTGCACTTATTAGAACTCCTTACAACTCACCTGTAGTCCTACCAATCAAGCCACCTGAACAAAGAGGTCTTTACGTCTCTGCTACCCAGGGTGTGCTTCTTCTTATTGCCCCTTGGACTGTCTTGACTGACTACCGCCTTGCTGACTACATCTTACCTGTCATCTCTCTATACCTCGCCTTGGTACTGCTGTTGGCTGCCGCCAGTAAGTGTAACTAGGGACCGCAACCTGGGGGCTCCCAGCAGCAAAATCCATCACTCATTGCGGGGTGCTCTGGTGAATATTGCAGGGCTCCTCAGACTCTGCGCCCTGGTTTATGCTTGTCTGGTGGCACGGTGGGTCCCCTGCTCCCGTGGTTCACCCGTGACACTGATCTATCTCACGAGTATTAACCCATGTATGGGGGGCTCCTCGCCGCAGCAAAATCCCTCACTCCCTGCGGGGTGCTCTGGTGAATACCGGGGGTCTCCTTAGACTCTGCACCCTGGTTTATGCTTGACTGGTGGCACAGTGGGTCCATTGCTCCCGTGGTTCACCCGTGACACTGACCTATCTCACGGGTATTGACCCATGTATGGCATCCTTCACTCTGCAGCCGCATTGGCCACAAATGGATAATGAACTGGTGGTTTCACCGGCAGAAGACTTTCTGGGTAGGTCTTACTTGCGGGGAAACATGGCAGCACCCAAAAAAGCTTCCATTGAACTTACATGTAACTGTAATATACTGAAACTGGACTTGACCGGGCACAGCTCCCACGTTTCATTCTCGAGGAACATTCTCAGCTCTTCAAGACGAGTTCTATAAAAACAATAACAGTTTGGTGCAATTAACAAAGAGAAGAAACGACGACTACACAAAGCATACTGAAAGTGGATTATGGTCCAAAACCCGAGGCCTAATCTCTTCTAAATGTAAAATAAATGAATTAGCAGACACATGAAAACGCCTAAAACAGCCGGGCAGCGACATGAAGGATTCCAGCGACGTAGTGAAGAGTTGAGACGTTTAATGCTAAAAAGCTTTTTTCCCCGTCTCTGCGCTCATCCCCGGCTCTTCACCAACTAGAAATGGCAAACAACAACTCATTAATCTTTCAGAACCGGCCAACGAAGGCTCTTCTGGTGCCCCCCCCCCCCCCCCCCCCCCCCCCCCCCCCCCCCCCACCTGAGTAGAAAGGTTAGGAGACAATTGTGATGAAGTTGACTCGCACTACACAAACACAATGACGGAAAGAGAGACGCGGCAATTGCTATTGTATTAAATTGTTCAGGACAAACGAAGACTTCAGCGTAGAATAGAGATCATTACCCGCTACTACCGTCATCATAAATAGCAGAAAGACCGTAGACTACAAATAAAATCAGCACCTGCTCACATCTCCCATCAGTGAGGCAGAGGTTCTAATTGGCTGCCACGGCTTCACACAGATCCTGGACTGAGCAATGACTGTTTGACCTCTATTGAGCTCCCTAGCTGTTAAAGCGCTCATTATAAGGACAATCTGTACAATCCCCCCATACACGTTTAGATTGTGACCCGATTTTTCGTCCGATCGTCATTTGGCTGAAAAATTGCAGGAAGCTATGTACAGCATCCTCCCATCCAGCCATGACGTTCCTGCACGGCACAGAGACAGTGATGACGTAAATGTGTCATATATATATACACAGGGGAGCACATAAGTGGTACTCAGGTACTCAAAAGGGGCCAAAACCAAGCTCTGCGTACCGGCATTATTGTAACACAGCTCATATGTGTACTAACAACCTGGAGGCGCTCCGTGTCTGGGCGGCCGCAGCTAAATGTTACATGTATACAATTTATGTCACTTGGATAACTGCAGGGAAACATGAATAACTATGAAAGGTTGCAGTTAGGGGGGTGAATTAGGGAATGTAAATTACTTATCCAAAAAAAAAAGATTGGACTTGTAAGAGTGTTTGAGATCTGGGGGATGAAAGTCAGAGTAGGCATATGTAAAGGTAAAATCTGACAAGAGAAAAGCACTGTGTGACAGCTGGAATATGACTATGAAAGGGTGACATTTGGACTGCAGGTAGTCTCAGCGGTTAGTTACTAGGCCAGAAAATGTCAGGGTCACACTACTGAGGTATGAGATCTGGGGGTTCAAACGTGCTGTACTGCGAGATTTACATGTGACCCAAATCCAGCTGGTGACCTGTGGATGGAGACAGCTAATCGGAGGCTCAATCAGGAACAGGGAGGTCCATCTGCAGCAGAGTCTACCATGCAGGACAGTGAGGGAGACAGTGAGAGAGACCACCCTACATGTGGGGTGAGTACCAAACACCATCTCCTGGTACTCACCTGAGGAGCTCACTAACAAAGTTATGTGCACACCTGAGTATACATATATAAATATAAACACAATATATACTAAAATGGAAAGCGGTTATTTACACATTCTATTAATCTGGCGAGAAGAGATCCAGGAGCAGAACATATCAGACGTATCAGCGGATAGAAGATTAAAGCTAGGAACACACGGCTCGATTTAAGCATACAATCGATGTAAGATTAGAT
>CM070036.1:150809645-150827484 GCA_036250615.1 Ptychadena robeensis | reverse complement strand
GTGTATGGCTAGCTTAACACAAATAGTTTTTGCACAAATGAAGTTCAAAGTCAAGTAAAATTTTCTAAAATCTGAATTTCGACTTTATTTTGTAACCTAATTTATGCAAAAACTACATGTGCTAGAGCAAAACTTTTTTTTCACACGTTCTCACAACCCTTCTCTACATCATGGTGATGATACCATGTTCAGGGGCTCTGTAATCAGCTCACAAAGTTAAGCCCCCCATACACGTTCCGATTATTCTCTCTTATGTCGCCCGATTTTCACTTAAAATGTTATGGTCGGTCGGTCGGCTGGCACGAAAAATCGGAACGTGTATGGGGGCCTTTAGCAAGACTAAAAATTTGACCATCTCTAATGGTCAACTAGCTGACTTGTGATATAATTGCAAAGCCCCTGGACATGGTATCTTCACCAGGATTGCTGGAGATGTAGAAAAGGGTGGTGGGAACATTGCAAAAAGTATTGTTCTAGTTTATGTAGTTAACCTGGGGTCCGCATCCCCTGGGGGTAAGCTAGAGATCGCAGGGGTTGCATACCATCAGTGGCATCTGAGAGAAGGTGACATCCTGTGTCTGCAAGCTCAGCTCCATGCTCCTCCTGCTCTCTCTGTAAGTCCAGTTCTGGGTGATAAAACTCACTGAAAAGGGTAATTCCGAGTTATGGACTTGGGCTGGTGAAATCTAAACAAGTGGCAGAGCCATCTTGTGGACATTTTACAAATGTTTATTAGAATTAAATTTTAAAGTTTTCACTGTCTGACTTTGAGTTAAATAAAAAGCTCCTGAACATGGTATCACCCCTACGATTGCTTGAGGTATAAAGAAGGGTTGTGTGCATACACGTTAGGAGGGAGGGGGCTTTACCCCAGGGTGGGAGCATTGTGATGTAATTTCTGGGAAAATATATTGTAATGCGTGTAGAAATTAAGGTGTGGGGGGGGGGGGGGTTGGTTGTCTTGGACATAGGCAAGGAGCAAGGGGAGGAGCCTTAGGAAAAAAGGTTGGATGTCGTTAGAGAAATTCTTTTTTGTAACCTTTCCACAACCCCTCCCTGCAATTTTGGGGATAATATCTTGTTCAAATAAGCTAGTCGAAATTTTGTGAACATCTCTACTGGCCAAAGAGGATGGCTATGGGGTCCGTTGGATATGCCATTTGCATCGGGTCAGAGAAGATGGTGGACACTCCATCACTGGGAACAGCAGAGCAGAAACAATGGTGTGCTATACACACAGTACTTGCACATTCTGATGAGCCCCCCCCCCCCCCCCACTCCTCCACATCCGCCAACACATTTTATACCAATTTCCTAGGAATTTTTTTGTTCACCGATGTATGAAATGTAGGAAATTAAGGTGTCATTCTGAAACTCAGTGCCTCGTTACACTGCTGCCACCATGAAATCCTTGACACTTCAATGACTTCTAATACCGATGCATTAGTATCAATGAAGTCTGGAATGAAAGTCTTACTGAGAAATTACTTCATAAAAAAATGACTTAGCCTGACAGCTGACATACTTTTCAGTTTTATCATTTCGCACATGCCCCAGAGCTGTGGAAGGAGCCCTCCAAATCATGCAGGTTCTCCGTTGCTCTGTAATTGTCTACAGGAAACAACTGGAAATTATAGGGTTCTGACGCAGAATCAAACCTGCTGAATCGGCTGAATCTGAGGACAAACAATATGAAGAGGGGAAGCGATGCAGTGACTCATAAAGTTGATGTAAATTGTGGGAGCATTCATATAATCTAAATGTGATTGTAAGGAGAAAGTTGGAGCCCCGGTCCTTTAATGTTGTCTATACCGTATACTGTATAGTTTATATCCTGGGGACAATGGTCAACGAGAGGGAAAGTGATGGGTAATCCAAAATTGTACAGTTCTTTCTGCAGGGGTGTCCAAACTTTATGCGAAGAGGGCCAGGCTTGATGAGGTGAAAATGTGTGCGTGGCAACCATTAGTTTACAGGAGTGGTGGGCAACTGAGTTGATATGGAGAGCCACAAGTGCGGCCCTCTGCATCACTAACATCGATCTAGACCCTCCCCTGTCAACATATCTCAGCAGGAGGTGGACCAGATCTCGTCAGGCAGTCAAAACCCGACAGCACCCACCCCCCCCCCTCCCCACCTGGGTGCAGCACTCATATGCAGACCTGGTTTCCCTGATCAACATTCACAATTTTACTGATGCAGGAGCACCAAAGTTGAGGGCCGCATGTGGAGGACCAAGGGGGGCCGCCGAACAATGGCCAAATGGCCGCAGGTTGGGCACCTAAGGTTTACAGTCTTTAAACCATTAACATTACATGCAAATGAACGATACCATGGGACAGATCCCTTCCTTCACACATGCTTGCCATTATTACTGTTAATGCCCCCATACATGTAACGAGCTGCGTTCGATTTTGCCACTGACCGATGTGTGTCGGCAAAATCCCCCGCGGATGTTTGGTCTGCCAGAGAATTTACATGTTGGTAAATCTCTGGCTGATGCTATTAGTTTAAATGGGGACCGGCGTCCCCGTTCAAACGAATGGCCGGCACACAAAGGGTGCCCGCTGATACTCTGAGGGACGGGATCCGTGATGACGCTCATATGTCAGCCCCCACTCGCTACTTGTGTGGGGGTCTTTAAGCATTAGCCATTCACTGCCATAATACTGATAAAGGCTGCCCTAGGTATGGTGAGGCTTGTAGTTCTCCCAGCCACATTTTCACCTAACCCTCACCTAATCTAAGGCCAGATCATTCCCCATTGCAGCTCACCTTAATGTTCTATACTGATAGTAGGGATAATCTGCATGATGAAGCAGCCAGCACAGACAGGCATAACACATGGCTGCAGAAAGAGCTCTGTGTAAATTAAGGCTCCCATACACGGGTCGATTTTCACTAGATTTTTGACCAATCGATCACCGTGCGTTCACGCTGACCGATCGGCGATCAATCGAGTTCTGCCCACCCTGAACGATCGACCAAACAAAATCGGAATCAACTAAAAATCGGATCAGACATTGAACCATGTTGGTTTTTTTTAGTCGATCGTTTGGCAATCGAAGTACGTTGGTGGACCCATAGCTCCCTATGCAGCAGCCTTTCCGATCGATGGATTTTGTAAAATTGCCCATTTTGGAGATCGGCTCATGTCCAAATCGACCACAAATCGGATTCCCAAGGTGGTGTTCCATCGATTCACGACCTGATCAATCGCCGATTCCACGGTGGCCTGGAATGATCGGATCAAGAATCTATTGGTGAAAAATCGACCCGTGTATGGCAACCTTTAGAGACTGTATCATTCATGGGGAGGGAAAAGCCAAAGACTTTGCTGTAGCTGTGACACTGATATTGCAAGAGATAGGATGCATTTTGCTGCACATAAAGCCAATACTTTAACCATGTTTACAAAAAAAAAATTTCCTGCCCGGAGACACTGAAGTTGTGCTGGGAAAAGGCGACTCCCCCTCCAGTATATGAAGGTCTATGGCGCCACCTACATACGACCCCTTGGCGCCACCGATGACGCGATCGGAGGCGGAGGTGGAAGGATCGGCATACACGCCGATGCTCCCAATTGCCGTACACTATGCATGAAATTACCCTTCTGAGGAATTGTAGTGACCCGAGAAAGGGCCACATAACTGTATTTATTACACTGTATTATATTGTCTGTATAGTGCTTATTTGCTTGGTGTGTCCCCTTAAGGGTTGCACCTGAAAGCATGAGTCATGGCTGGGTGTTTACCTCTCTACTTTTCCCTCCAAAAAGTAGCTAGGATACTTCTGCCCAGTAACAGGCCTTAAGCCAGCCCCTGTCCGAGGATATAAACAGGCAGTCCTGAGAATGTTCTGGGCTTCTTCTGTTGATTCTCCCTGGAGTACCACAGCCTCAGCACTGGACCCAGCAGAGCGACCCCTTGCACCCAGCTTAAGATTCCAGCACCCTGGTAACAGCTTTTTAACCCCTTCTCTGCCCTTAGGGAGTCGAAGCTGCTAGAAATAATCCTCAATAGTGATGGCCGAACATCAGCAGTGGCTGTTCGCGAACAGGCGAATCGAACTTCTGCAAATACCCGCTGCGAACGGCGAACCTCCATTGACTTCAATGGAGGGCGAACTTCTTACACCTTCAGGTCATATTTGTAGCCAAAGTACCAATTAAAAAAGTCAAAAGGGTGCAAACACCTGGACAGTGTCATGCCAGAGGGGGATCAATGGCTAAACTTCTTCCCCAAAATATGGATTTTTTAAAATGCTGTTTTCTTCAGGTCTAATGGCCGGAAATCACATCTAGATTATAGATTTTGCCAAAAGTTACCGGACAGTACCTCCTGCAGTGCATCACATTTAGTCAGATCTCTCTGCTATGCATAATACAGTATACACCACCCCCAGAGAAGGACTTTTGTGATTCAGTAATGATGAACTACATGTAACAGAACACCTTAGCTATAGTTACAGATCCCTGGATGGAGTGTAAAAGTAAAGTAGCTAAGCCATCCATCAATCAATTAGCAGCAGCAGCTCTCCCTATCTAGTACTGGAGACACAGGATAAATGTAAAAATGGCCGCTGGGCTGCTTCTTTTATAGGGGTTTATCCTCTAGGAGCGAAAGCAAGTGTTATTGGCTGTACTGTACCACCTGACTATAGGGTGTGGGGTCGCACTTTGTCTCCATGTTAAGGTATAGGGGGGCGGGTCGAACACCCATAATGTTCGCAGCCATTGCGAACTGCGAACATGCTATGTTCGCCGCAAACTTTTCGGCCATCACTGATCCTCAATAAAACTGTAAATAGCTCCTATCAACGTGCGTGGACCTTGGCTTATTGGTGTGCAGAAGGTGTTCGGTGGCCGGTCAAGAGGACATCCACCTCAAAGAACCTGGTGTCGTGAGTAATAATACACATTGCTCTCGCACGACACTACAGTATATTTTTGCAAAAGTTCAGGTACGCTTGAAGATCAAATACTCAATAAATTCCCTTTACAGCCTGTATGTTCAAGTATTTGTTTGCCGTTTTGTATATACCCAGCCAGTTCCATGTAACAAGGTGCCCAGCAGGTTGAATCATTGACTGTTTTTCTTATTTCTCTAAGGAACTGAAAAAGAAGTATTTTCATGGCCGAGTTCCAACGCCAACACTTCCAGTACACCACTGAAGCTGCGGCACTCTCACTAGGCAGTAAATTGGATATCTTGGTCTAGCAACGATCTATGATTTTCCGAACAAAACCAGAATACCTGTTTTGCTGTTTTAATTAAACACGGGCCAAGTGAGTACACAGAGCGTAGGTGTAGAGCCGAGGGGGTTCCCTGCTAGGAGAGCAATGACCTAACAGATGGCTTGGAGTAAAGCTGTAAAAATGAATGCGCTGTGTTATTTTCCTTTGAGACTTTCTGTTTACTTATAATAACTGCATTAAACTTATTAAAGCCATGTTTTATTAGTGGTTTTTTGTTGACACAAAATAAGTTGTGTGTGTATAACATCAATAGCACAATCAGGGCAGAAAATCCTTCAGGTTTTATAAACATTGCTGGTCGGGAAGCCAAAGGCCTCCCACCAGAAGGTTATACGCCAACTGCTACCGACCAACGTGCTGGATAACGGCGGGCACAACCTGCTTATCTTCTACTGACGATCTCACAGATCTGTCCGGGAAAGGTGTAACACGCCAGCAGCTTTATTTATATCAAACTGGAGTTGACCTTTAACTAAAAGCTATTTTTTTTCCTCTCAAGTACGTATTTCAGAGATGGATCATCATCCTTTAGCCCCCCTAAAGCCCCCAATAGACGGGCAGACTCCCGGCCATAGTTGTAGCAGACCAACCTGCGCGCTCGCTCCCGCGAGCACATAAAGGTGTTGTGGGTCTGCCGCAACTATTATGGGACCACCTTTGATTAGTTGAAAAAAGCCCAGGTCGGATCGCACATGGAGTTAATTGGCTTAAGTCTGACAGGAGTCCTGTTGTGGTTAGTTGGACACACAGGATTCCGTCCGAACCTTTAGCCAGACTGCTCACAGTTGGTGATTTCACCCGCTTTAATAGTCTGCTAAGGTCGGCCATCTTTCGAGGGGTGTCTATGGCTAACCTTTACATGTCTAGATTTTTTGTTAATCACTTCAAGATCAATTTTTGGGGTCAGGGAAATCTGTGTATTGGTTGGTATGTTGTCAGCGTAGTAAAGATATTTTGATCACTTTTTTTGATTGACTTAAGCAGGTCAGCGGCTTGAATTGGAGCCTTCCGATGTGACCCTCCGCAGTTTGGTGATCATCCGCTGCTGTCAGATATCCGAGGAACCGCCTGGGATAGCAAGAACTGTCTTCCCAGCTTCTCCTCCTCAGCAGGCTTTGCCTTGAGACCCAGGCAGCATCGGACATCCGCCGTATCACGGTCCATGTCTGATAAGGCTGTGGTTCAGCGGGAGGTGATTGTCCCGCTCTAAAACGCGCAAGTGCAGATTATATGCCGCGCGCGGCTGCTCTCGAAACGGCATCGATTTGACCCACGCTTCCCTCTGTACCCTGCTTCAAGTGTAATGAATTGTCCAATTAACTCTACCAGCATGTTCCCTTCCTTTTTCATAATTTTTTTCCCATTTAATTGTTTTAGGTTGATCTAACATGGGTTGCCATAGTATTTTCAATCAATCAACCCAAAAAATGTATTGAATTAAGTTGATTGGCTGAAAAAAAAAATGAAAACAAGATGTGTATGGGGTGCGGCTTTACACAGCTGTTGGAACTTTTAACCAAAGTGCCATGGCCTAGGTATTGAGAAGCCGACCGGTTATGCACACTGCCTCTAAAATATTCTAAACTTTCCAGATGTCATACAGGAACCAGCTGAAGAACCACACAGCGACCAGCTTAGTGCCAGTTTAAACTCACCTCTTGGTCCAATACTCATATTGGTTTGGGTAAAGAAAACTCTGAAGCTTTTCAATACTTGGGGTCGTGGTGGTTTCAGTGCATGGGCCAACCGGGCGATCTAGGCATTACATTTTTTTTTCACGATGCCCAACATCTCCCCCCCAGCCCACCCGGGCCGGGGTATGGGGGTGGGGTCCGCGCAGGGTAGGTTCTACCAAAAAAGAAAGGTTTGTTCTAACATACAGTGCTGCGGTGAAAGTATGTGAACCCTCCAGACATGGTTCACTGTTTGGTGCAAAACACATTTAAAGAACCGTATAACATACATCTAAACCAATTTGTAAAGACCCTTCCAAATAGTAACACACACACAAAAAGAGATCTATTTCATTATGGAATTAAACAAAGGCGGTTTATCGTACCAACAACTGCCAAAATCTTACATGTGAATAAGTATGTTGAACCCTTGTATTAGTAGCTTGTGGCTCATCCCTTTGCAGAGCCATTACCCAAATAAACGTCTCCTGTAACCACGAACAGTCTCTCACATTGCTTCTGGGATTTTTTGCCCACTCCTCCTTGCAGAACTCAGCAGTTGAGAGACGTTGGAGGACATCTGCACTGGTACCAACTTTTTCAGGTCTTCTCCACAACATTTCAATTGGGTAAGGTTCGGACTGACTGGCGCCAAGTTCAGTGTCGAATCCTCTTTCTTGAAAGCCATCCTTTGTACCTTGCTGAATGCTTTGGGTCATTGTCTTGTTGCATAATCCATCTTCGTTCCCAGCTTAAACTGCCCTTGATGATGACAGGAGGATTCTGGTCGAGATCTGTTGATAACCGAAGAAGAATTCTGATTCCTTGGACAATCTGGAGTCACCAGGCCAGCAGCAGAAAAAAAAAGCAGCCCACAGACGTTCAAATTTCCACCGCAAATTCAGGTTGGGAGGAGGTTTTTTCTTCTATGCCGTGTGGATTTTCTCCCCCCAAAACATGCGGTTTGATTGGACCAAATAATTCTATTTTAGACTGTCTGCCAGAGAATGGACTTCCAGAAGGCCTCTGGTTTTGTCCGAGTGCTCTTTGCAAAGTTGTGAAGGGCAAGTTGCGTTTTGTGCTTTTTTGAGACAGAGGCTTCCTTTAGCAACCCTCCATATGAATGTCATGGATATTCACTTTTCGTTGATTGAGACGCATGCACATTTGTCCCAGATGCTGCCAGATGAGGCCTGCAACTCTCTACGAGGTGATGGGGGGTTGGCTTTGACATGGTTTATTATTTTTCTGGTGATATTTTTGATGGGGCGTCCACTTCTCGGCAAAGTTGCTGTCATGTTGAAGCCCTCTTTGTAAATATCTGCGTACAGTGGATGGATGGAGTGATTGGGAATCTTTGGAGGTGGTCTTATAGCCTTCCCAGATGATGGGCTGTCACTACCCTCTTTTTCATGTCCTCGGATATCTCCTTTGCTCTTGGCATTGTGATTTGTATGGACCACAGTGGTTCAGTTGGTTTTCCTCTCTCTTTTAACTAGTGCAGGCCAAAACATTCCATTTCCAGTCTCATTTCATTGGTCGCTTAAGTGATTGTTATTGATCCCAAATGTGTTTCACCGGGCGTCTTTTACTGGTCGATTAACCAATTGCAGCTGGAGTTCATGACTTTTGCACATACACTAAGTCCAGGTTAATGTAGTGTTTTGGCTTTACTTAAACAAAAACCTACTAAACAAGTACATGCAATTGATGAACATAATCTGACATTCATGAAAAAACACTGGTTGATGATAGAATGAGAAAATCATGGTTAAAAACATCTACACCACTTGAGGGGTTCACATACTTTCAAGCAGCACTGTATGTAGTTTTTGCATAAATTAAGTACAAATTTGAAACATTGATTAGACTTTGAAACTTTACCTTCAGAAATTTCGGCTGGGGACAGAGACTCAACCCTTCTACCTATATAAATAGCTGCTCATGGGTAGTTTGCCAGTGCCAGCTTTACAAAACACTGCAGATGTGAATGGGGACCCATGCAAAATAAAAGATTAGATCCAGAGCATGAAAGTTGTGCCTGAGCTTCCTGGAAATCCACTGGGCTTTAAGGTGGCCATATATGTAATGATCTGCGGGCGATTTTGGGACCGATCGTTTGGTGTGCATGGTTGGTAGCAAAATAGCCAGCGGAACGCAGCTGCCCACAGGGTGCAACAGGTTCATGTGGCCTAAAATTGCGATCAGCCTGAGATATATCTGTTTTTCACTGGCTGATCACATTCACATCTGATTCTCTGAACGACCGTTCGAGGATGGTGCAGGGATTGCTGCGTGTATGCCTGGCTTTAGGCTATAACTTAGGTTGCCGTCTCAATGATCCGGCTCTAATTTTACGTTTTATCTGGTGTCTCTCACACAAAATGTGCTATATGTGCATTTTCCATTAGTTTTGTATTTTGAAACTTTGACCTAATTTTGTACAAACATGGAAAATATAGGCCTGACGCACCAATAAAGTGCACAATGGAGTCTAATTCATTTACAGTCATTACAATTTAATTTTCCCACATAACCATTCAAGTTTTTCTTTTCATTCCATACTGCATACCCATTGCTGTGGTTAAGTGGAACTTTTGAATATTGAGTATTTTTCTCTGTATTTATGTCAAAACATACAAATATTTACTGCCGACCCATGTAAGTATGGTGATGGTGCACAGCGCAACCAGTCTGTTAGCAACGTGGATTAAAATAAAATTGAGATTCAACAGTCGCCCATCTGTTGGCAAAAAGAGAAGAGAGAGAATTTCTGCTACAAGATATTTTTATCATAGTTGTTTCCCATAGGCTTTGGTTGCAAAGCCAGGGGTTGGCATAGTGCGGCTTAGGAGCCATATGTGGCTCTTTAGCCCCTTCAGTCTGGCTCAGTGGCATGGCTGTTCTTCCTGCTCCCTGTTCTTGATTTTTTTTCATTTATGTCCGGGCACCCATTACCCCACCAACAAAACTCCTGCTCTACCACCTAAACCCCCCCCCCCAACAGTCATGACAATTAATTTTTAGTGCCAGCTGTTCATGTACTGTGCAGCTCTGCCCGCTCCTCTCCTCTGGTTGCAAGTGAAGAGTGACGTGTCGTGAAGAGCATTAGAGAGGGAACATACAGTGAGAGGAGGTCTATGGCTGCCTATTAGGGGGGCTTTGTAACTACCTGTAAGGGGAGACAGCTCTGTGGCCATTAACAAGTGGGGTTCTTCTGTTTACCATCAAGGGAGGGGCTCTATGGCTACCTATAAGAGGGGGCTTTGTGACTAAAATTAAATACATACAAACCTGAATTACCCAAACTTTCCAATGAGATGCAAAGCTTTTGTTCGCATTAATGGTTGTCAGTCATTGTCACTATGTCACAGTAAATTGTAAGAAATAATTTTTTTTAAATAAATAATATTGTTATTAAGTATGATATCACATTTTAAAAGTTTTAAGCCATACACGGGTCGATTTGTGAATGGAGTGCGGTTGCATTGATCAATCGAACATGAATCAACTGCTGCCCACCTTGAATGATTGACCCCAAAAATCTAAATCAACCAAGAATTGGACCGAACCTTGATCTGACATGTCATTTTTTGGGGGGCCATCACATAACCTCTGAAGTACATTGGTGGAGACCCTTGACCTTCCTGTGCATTCGACCGATATTTGCATAATCTAGCTCTCTTTCCTGCAGTCATTGTTTTCAATGAATCAACCTATTTGGACTACAGGCAATAGGCTCCTGTCAAGATGGATGCAAAATCGGTTGCCCAAGGTGGTGTTAAGTAGAGATGGGCGAACACCAGCCCGGAGTGTCCGCGAACAGGGCGGGTCGAACTTTTAAAGATGTCCGCCGTCCGTCCTGTTCGCGGACACATTCAAATTCCCCGCCTCTAGGCGGGGAATTTGAATCGGAAAAACCGGATGTGACGTCAGTGACGTCACAACCGGTCCATGGAACGCATCCTGGAACGCATCGTTCCTGGTTGCGGGAGCCGGATGTGACGTCACTGACGTCACTTCCTACTCTGAGCCGGAATCTTCACTACAAGACCGGCTTCATGCCCGGCCTTGTAGTGAAGAGATTCTTCCTCCGGCACGATCTCGCAGGTTCTGATCCTGCCGGAGGAAGAATTTAGATCTTCTTCTGGCCGGCGAACAGGACGGGTCGAACACCCGTACTGTCCGCCGGCGAGAGGATCGGCGAACATGCCGAGTTCGCGGCCGAACTGTTCTCCGGCGAACAGTTCGGTCCATCCCTAGTGTTAAGATGGCAGTACAATCGCTGAACAATTCGAGAATCGATCGCAGAGGAATCAAAGTGTCTTTAGCTACCTTTAGACGTATTAAGTTAATTTTAGGGAATTTCTTTAGGGAAAGAAGATGTCATTTCAATTGTTGTCAATTTCGACAGCACCCAGATTTCCCCCCCGGTAACAGATCACCGGCTCTCCACATATATTTCAAGCCTTTCACTGTTGCGATTTGGCTCTTTGGTCGAATACGTTTGCCTACCACTGGCTTAAGTCGATGCGTTCTTTGTCCTGTGTTTATATTTATAACATACATAAACTTTATCTCTATACATCTAACATTCCTCAACCTACATCTACAAAATGGAAACTTTGTGTCCCAATGTAACATTGTCTGTTTTCACAACTCACAGTAACACTTCTACTATCACGGATCATATTTTATTTACAAGGAATGCTGCTGCAGCTACATATTCTATACCAGAAATAGCAAGACGGCAGCCAGTATGCATCAGGTAAGACTGGCACCTTGTCATAGCAAATGACACCACAGTTGGGGTGTTTTAAGGCAAAACAGTGGCTTATATGGTGATTGAGTGTCTAAGGTGTCTAAGGTGTATGTAAATCATACCAATAAACTCTTTTATTTCCCCTTTTTTTGTCTACTTTTTGTCTAAATCAGTCTGATGATTGAATAATTGCCAACTGTCCTTATGTTATTCCATTGGGCAGCTGCCATTGACTGAGGATATGTCATGTCCCCCCAGTGGGGTGGCAGTTCCTGGAAGGGCATACAGTTAGACTGGTCCTGACTACCTGTGTGAATGTATCCTTAGAGATGTCATAGATACATTCTGTACATTCTGTATTAAATGTTCATTTTCTAAAGTTTGCCATACACCTTTAGATCTCTCTGTCAGATCTACCAACCTTTAGATCTACCAACAACTATGTAGTGCCGGTTCCTCTGAGATTGAACACAGGTAGACTTGATGGTTTAGAAAGTCCCTCATATAACAAGGTTTTTGTAAAACAAAAGGAGACCTAAAGAAAATCTGACAGAGAAATCTAAAGGTGTATGGGGACCCTTATAAAATCAATACAATCAGAATCAATCAATACAATAACAATTTTTTGACCATCAGCAACAAATGTATATTTTAAATGTAACAGAAGAATGTTGTGTGTTCTCTTTAACCACTATAGCTGCACTTTAAAACCCATTGTGGGGTCAAGGCTGGTAATTCTTAAGTTAACAAAAAAAAGTGAATCTCTCAAACAAAATCAGTCAGCATTTGTAGAAAGTTTTGGAGACCTACAGTAAGTTAGTGGTAGGTAAAATTTTGAGGGTGATCTATGTTAGATTAGGGCTACAAGGTAACCATTCTCTACTGCCTGCACATGGCTGTCTGACAGCTGCCCAATTCAAAGTGAATAGGGACACTATGGGTCAGTTGATGATCACCCACAAATCAACCTTCCCAAAAGGGGCAACTGCTGGTGCATAGGGAAGAAGCCTGCCAGTGGATATCGTTTGTGGTGTGGTTCACTTTAAGGATCTTTCACACAACCCCTCAGGGGTCTGACAGGGTATATATTTGGCCCCTTCTTCACCTCAGGAGCTCAGAACGGATCCACCTGATAAGACAAGAGACTTTTCTCCAGGCCTGGAGCCCTCATCTGTTTAAACTAGACTGTGGGCAGCCCAATTGATTGCAGATTTATTAGTAGATCCAGCTTCTGCGTGTGCCCGATTCTGAGAGACCAATGCTGCAGCACAGGTGCAGTACCTGACCTATTTCAGCAGAGCCCAAGGATCCCACCAATTTTGATGTGCGCCACCTGTGTGGGACCGGGTACCAGAGGATGTGTGAACTCCTTTACTGGATACGCAAGTAGTAATTATTCACCACCCTTTTACACCTGCCTGGGTCTTAGGCTATGTCTCCATAGTGTTGTTTGATCTGTCGGGACCACCTACGCTAAGCACAGTGCTTGGCGAGGGTCCCAACAGATCACATACACTTTGCCTGTGGTCCCGACGGATTACAAAACCAAGTGGAAACATGACCTTAGCTAATTACTCCTCCTCTAGTGGCTTTTTACCCAACTGTCTGACCCTAATCTGTCTTGCCTCAAGCTGGAGGCACCAGTCATAACATGACAAACAGTAAGATAAAGTAAAGTATTATATGTGATTCCACCTCTAAATGTGAAAATAACAAAGCCTAACTACAGTCCAACATTTTTTGTTATTTTTATACTATATTCACTGCAAATATTGTCAATTTTGATTTATTTACCGTATGTTTCGGACTATAAGACACACTTTTTTTTTACCATTTAAATCAATAGAAAAGTGTCCCTGCATCTTATGGTCCAAATATGTAATTTTATTTTTAGTCCCAACCATCCAGGGAGCAATAGCTCTGCATCCCAGGAAGCAGAAATGTGTTCCATTCCCTCCAGCCAAGCCAAAAAGCTACTACCAAAAATATCATATCTGCATGAGCACTAGCAGTACCCATTCTCTGAACACACTGGCCAACTTATGGAGAGGTTTTACAATTAGATAGAATGAGTTGTGTATTTATATTAACATTCTGCATTGCAATAAATACATTTTGTGACACAGACTCATATCTCCTTCCATATGTAAAAAGCTGCTCATGGGTAAGTTGTTAGTGCCAGATTGTAAAATGTGTCTCTTTATACGTTGGTCAGTGGGTTCAGAGATAGGGTACTGGTAGTGTATAGACACATGCTAAAGTTTCAGCCCTGCACACAGTGAAGACCTCCCTCCTGGCACTGGTCCTTTGGCTGGAGGAATTTAGAGTGAATACTGCATGGTCCAGTCCTGCCTACTTTTCTGGAACATTCTGTATATTCACTTTATTACTGAATGGCTGTGTCTCTGTTTTTTTTTCCAAATTTCCTCTCCAAAACTTTGAGGTGCATCTTATGGTCGGGTGTGTCTTATAGGGTGATTATTTGAGATAAAGAGGTCACATCAGAATTTTTGGGTGGTCTCTGTCCCCACTGAAGAGATTTCCCCACTTGTTTCCTGTCCAGCTGGGAGGTGTCAGAGAGAATGGGAACTGAATGGTCTAGGTCCTAGGTGCCCAACCTGCAGCCTTGGGCCCTTTGGGCATTCTTTAGCGGCCCTCCTCAGTCCTCCACTTGGGACCCCTGAAACCTTACTGTTCATGCATAGGGCATAGGAACTCATATTGCATTACATAACCTCTGAATCACAATGTGCATCTTCATACTACAGTATTACCCAATGCTTGAAGTATCATTTAAAATAAGTCTTGTTATTTATAAATGAAAGTAATGTCTTCTAGCTCTGCATGCTGTCATTTCCACATTTCCATAAAAAAATGCTTATACAAGTCAGTATAGATTGAAAATGTTATGTGCGGCCCTTTAGGGATGCAGAGAGCCACACTTGTGACCCTCCATATCAACTCAGTTGCCCACCAGTGGTCTAGGTTTTCCCCACTATATCTCAAATTAAGAATGTTGTGCCTGCAGTTGTGCATGGACTTTCTTGATGAGATTTTTTATGTTGGTTTTACATAGACTGCTCTGCCTGTTAGGGGCTTTTACCATCTGTGATGGATTTTTCTAAAATTTATACTATAATGAGGAACCAGAACATGGAAAGTTCTTCAGAAACCCCTAAATGTCCTACATGGACAAGATAAGAAAAGAGGCGTGGGATTATGAGAATGATCTTGGAGTACCTGAGACATAGCAAGGGGCTTTCTCATCTCACCAAGCTCCACTGATAACAAAGTTTTGACAGGACAGGCTCTTGATCATCACATCTCTTAAGTTAGAAAATTCCAGAAGTTGAATTTTTGTAGGAGCAACTACCTCTCAGTCATGATTAGCAGCCTTTCTCCTTCTGTTCATAAAAGAAAGAGCTCTGCTCCTACCTATGGGTGTAATGATGACGGTGAACTGCATCTCTTCCCCCTTGCCGGTGATGTTGTTGTAAGCCCGACACAGGTAGTCTACAGTCTTTTGTCTGACTTTGTCGGAGAGAAGTTTGAAGTACGGCCCGTAGTTGATGATTTCGGTGGAGTTGTTGTTTCGCTGAATCCAGTAACAGGTGTTTGGTGGGTTAGAGTCAGCCGAGCAGTCAAACCGAACAGATTCTCCAGTGTCAATGGTGAAGACCTCTCCAACTTTAAGTCCCTTATCTGAGATCACTCTCAGCCCATATGGTCCATCTGTTATAAAAGAAAAAGGCATTATTACATAGGAATAAATCTCATTGTATGTATCATATTTTTTGGACCATAAGACGCACCCTGTTTTTAAAGCAGGAAAACCAGAAAAATAATATTTGATATATAAAAGTGTTCACAACAATTAGGTTAATGCAATGGATTAAATTAATGCAATATTCAATTCTGCCAGTAGATGTCACTAGCAGCAGTACTAGCACATTCTGTCATTCTTCTCACTGATTGGGAGGAGGGGGGGGCATGGGGGGAACAGTCTTCTCCCTCTCCTCTCTGGCTGTGCCTGTGTCCATGGAAGCTGCAGAGTGACTGCAGTTTCCACGTACACTGAGAGAGGGATATATGGCAGTTCATCTATCTCTCTCTCCATTCCTTATACCAGCAGGGCTCTGCTGGCATGAGCAATTATACAGTTCAGATGTAATATTCAGCCATAGCTCCCCGGCTAATCTCCTTGCCAGGAGAGCTGGCGGGGAGCCAAGGCACAGGTTTTGCATTCGGACCATAAAGCTAGCCATACACATGTCGGATTTCATGGCCAATTGATCACTCACCCGATCGATTCCGGCGATTCTGCCGGGAATCGCAGGTGTGATCAATCGGCCAATTAAGGGTATCCATCGCTGCATACCACCTTGTCCAACGGATTCCGGGACGATTCCGTGTCCGATTGTCCACCTCACAAATGGCAACTCCCCCTGATCTGGGCAGAATCAATCTGATGGAACCAACATGTTGGTTCTCTGTCGGATCCGATTCTGGGCCCCTGAACTATCGGACCTGATCGATTGGACAAGGGGGGCTGCATGCGATTCCGGCACGATCGTTTGGCGTGCACGCGCCCGGAATCGATCGTGCCTGAATCCGGTGGGACTCCGACATGTGTATGGGGGCCTTAAGACGCAGCCACTTTTTTCCTCCAATTTTGGGTGTGAAAAGTGCGTCTTATAGTCCGAAAAATACGGTATGGTACTAAAAGCCTATATTAATGTGTCTCTTCCCCTTATTCCAGTAAGTGCTTACTTATCTCCTCTCACCAATAGTCTCCTATTTTGTCTGCAGCCCACCCAGTAAATCTCTAGTTCTGGGCTTCCTATGTGCCAAAGTCCCTTATATTCAGTTGGGATGTACCCAAATAGCAGCAGGAACTCACACAGGTCTCAGAAGATTTTTTTTTTATTTGTGTGAAACAACTTGAACCCAGTGCCAAAGAGTGACCACACAAAAACACACAGATGCTCTATAATGTACAGCTCCTAAAGAAGCTAAGGACTCGGTACCCTGGTAGGAGTGACTAATGGGCCAAGTAGCCACAGCTACCGGGCCCTCAAATTCCTGCTTCCCGGCTGACTGCAACCGAAGCCCAGTCTCCCAAGTACTTGGAAGTCCCAAAGTTTCCTTAAAATGGGTTCCCTCCGAAGAGAGTCACCTGTCTTGGACTGACTGCCACGCCGTAGCGGTAAGCAGTCCTACTTTCAACGGTTTAAGTCCCGGAGGATGAAAACACCCGTACTAGCGAACGAACAAACATGCATAGGCACTTGATCATTATTTAGCTGGACTGCAGACAATGTGGAAGTCCACCATCACTGGAGAAGATAATGAAGCACATGTGGTGATGGGTGGCTTAAGTTTGGATATCTCTGTTAATTGAGAGGATTGTTGAGGGTTTTGGGCTCCAGAGGTATTTTGTCAAACTTAAGCCGGCCATACAGTCCATGCAGTTCCGGCGCTATGGGGGGCCAGGCCTGCCCAGTCAGGTCCTGCACCTGTGAGACAAAGGCATGCACCCCTGATTGGCCTCGCGTGCCTGCCCGCTCCTGGCGCCGACCCCGCATACATGGCTCGAATTCTTGTGATTCCCGAATGATCGTTCACCGTGCACGTTCGCAGCAATTGATTGTTCACTCGACGAGGGTCCCATTCTAAATCGGCCAGGGATCAATTTCCCAAGGTACTGCGCATTGAGTCCCCGAACGATCATTTGGCGATTCTTGCGTAGGCATGTTGCAATCGATCGCACAATGATTGCAGGGCAATTGAGACGTGTATGGCCGACTTTATTCATGCTGTAAAAAAGCCACTCCAACTCCCTCTACTATTCTTTTCAAAATCTCTTTTGGTCATTTGCAGCCCTTCTGGAAGCTTCAGAAGAGCACATGTTGTTTTTCAAACTTCCTCAGACCTGTTTCGTGCCGTAAGGATTCATAGAGATCGTTACGTTGGTGGAACCCTGCCTCCAGAACTTGCTTGGATCATGGAGCTGAATCATAGAGCTCCTTCTGCTTTGCATTGTCACAGTCTGAACAAACATGATCATTAGATCCCACAGAGTCTCGGAAGATATCTGTTAGGTGCACATTTTAAGACAAAAACTAGCAGACGGTTAAGGAGGGGGGG
>CM070036.1:150796398-150809635 GCA_036250615.1 Ptychadena robeensis | reverse complement strand
TAGACAACAGGGGGAAAAATTTGGGAATTTCTGTCTTTGCTTATTCAGAAACAAAGAGTAGACTACCAACCTGAAGTGAGAAAAACAACTTATAAAAACAGGAAAGCTGCAGAATATTAAGGATAAGAGTTTTGTTTTGCTCAGGCTTGTCAAAGAAGCAACAGGGGATTGAAGGGAAGATAACATGTGCAGCCGGTGGGGTGCCATCCATTAGACTAGAGTAAATCCAGTTATTGGGTAAAATATAACTCACTTCCCTTTCAACGAACCAACTTGCAGTACCAGCGCTACATTAAAACAGGTTTATAAACATGTGAATATCACACCTATTTGAGGTACCATTTCGAAACCCTGGTCAATAAAATGCAGCTGATAAACTCTTGCATGGTGTCTTCACCCTTCTGCAAAAAGCTTTGATAGTTTGACAGTTAAGAGTAGAGATGCTCGAATTTTTCGACTTTCGGCTAACTTACAGAGCTGATTGCAAAGCCCCTAAATATGGTATCATCACCAACTTGCTGCAGATGTAGAGAAGGGTTGGGGGAACATTTGACAGAAAAAAGTATGTCTTTAACACAAATAGTTTTTGAATAAATTAAGTTCAAAATTAGTCAGATTTCCGAATTTTCGACATTTTGACTTGACTTTGAACTTAATTTGTGCAAAAACTATTTGTGTTAGAGACATACTTTTTTCTTTCAAATGTTCCCCCAACCATTCTCTACATCTGCAGCTGGTGGTGATACCACGTTCAGGGGCTTTGCAATTAACTCGAAATCGTCAAATATCTGAAAACAAATTTGATCATCTCTAGTTAAGAGCAGGGATCCTCAAACTAAGGCCCACGGGCCAAATATGGCCCCCGGGAAGTTCATCCTACCCAGCACCCTGGACCCACGTCCTACGTGATATATTTTGCCTGATCTGTAAGGTGCGTGTCAGCATGGATGAATTCGAAAAGAGTGTCTGTATGAATCTGTCGCCAGTCAGTCTAATTCAAATTTTTTAGGTCAGGTACAGATGTTGGATGAGAAGACTTGGCTTGCAACTGGTAGTCCAATGAAACCCAAAGGTGGCCTCAATAGCGTTGAGGTTGGTGCTCTATACAAGAGACTACCCCCATACAAAACTTGGAGTTTGGCTTTGTACTCAGGGGCAGTCATGGTGAAACAGAAAACTTCACCAAACTGATGTCACAAGCCTGGAAGCCCACAATCCATCATCGTCATAAAGTGTAGATCCTGATGGCGTCATTTAACTGGTCCACCATGGAATCAGGTAGGATCCAGATTTAAGCAGGCAACCCACACATATATATTCGCAATCCATGGCCATAAGCATCCCAATGCAGAAAATCACAAATTTTCGAAATTGCGAATATCCGCCGCAACATTCTTGAAATTTGGGAATTCTCGAACAGGCGATATTTGCCAAATATATTCGCAATTCGAATATTCGAGCTCAACACTACTTTGCATATGACGGCTTTTTCTCTTCTTCAGTAGAGATGGTTGAATTTTTTTGACAAGCTGACTTTGTGATTTAATTCCAAAGCCCCTGAACATGGTATCATCACCAAAATTGCTGGAGATGTAGAGAAGGGTTGTGAGAAAATAAAAAATTATAGCACATGTAGTTTTTGCATCAGTTAACTTCAAAGTTAACATTTTTTACTTGAATTTGAACTTAATTCATGCCAAAGCTAGAGCAATACTTTCTCTTTTGCCTTCAGCTATTTTGGGGATGATAACATGGTCAATGGGCTTTGTAATTAATCAACAAATTCATTTTATTTTTAACTATTATACTCAAAGTTTCAAAATGGCACTTGGCACTAGGCAAGCACATAGCTGACCACTACTGGAACTATGTTGGGACCAAAAATCACATTTACAGGCAACATATAATGAGAGAATTTGAAAATGCTAGTTGCCTGGTTGTCTTCTCTTCTCTCCCTCCTCTCAGCATGTTTCTTACCTGCACATGTGCGTGCAGCACACCCAGCTGGACCCTTGTGCACCCCTCCTTCTCCCAGGCTTGCTATAAACAAAAAGTAAAACTTATGAACTTAAAACTCCAAACTAATATCTGTTAAATGAATACAGTGGGAGTGGGGTGACTTTTTCCCCACCCGGAATTCAGTTTTAACTACCATAAGGAGGGATCATGGAAGATAATGTTAGAAATGGATTTATGCGTGAAATTCATCTTCTCGCCTCGCGGAAATATTGACACGGAATACATTTCTTTTCATTTTCTCTTCCACACACCACATAAGCTTTGTAAAGACACAAACACATTGGCTGGCTTACTGCTGTTTACTAAGCAGGCTTGTAAAATGATAAATCACCTGCCTGGCTGGGACTTTAGTGCACAGAGCGCGTCGCCGATTGGCTGCGCCGCCCTTACGCTCCTACCCCTTCTATTACTGAGCAGATGGCAGAGGTACTTAGTGCGAGGGACCTTTTTATCATTGCACTCCCCCGCAGTCTCAGCATATGGTACACGAAAACCCTCAGAGAGAGCGCCGAGCTATAGCAAACATGTTATTGACGAAATATGGATGGAACGATGCCGCTGCCAAGAACGCCGCTGCCATATTCTGAGATGGATAGGTGCAAATGAGGATTAACCGTTCCGCTGCCTGGGAAAAGGGTTTACCTGTGTTTGTTTGTAAACTTTTTTTAAAGTTTTCTTTTAGATTTGGATTGAATGGGGGAAAGTTTTAATACCTGCCAAATTTTACTGATGCCTGCAGCTCCGTTAAGAGTATTTTTAGTCAGAAAATCATCAACATGGAAACAGATAACAATAAAAGTCTGGCAGAGGTTCAAGTGTTCCCCAACTTCAGAATAAGCCAACCCGAATATAAATCTCTCCCACCTATCTCTGCCTGTATGTGGAAGCTGCACTCACGCTGCAGCTTTCACACACACAGCCGTAGAGGGGAGATGTTTGCATTCAGCTTCCCAAGCACCCACCCTTCCCCATGTGTGAGAAAGATGGTGTAATGCAGTGGTTTACTTGTGGGGCCTCCCTTTTCTATTTAGGAACATTATAGAGCCCCCCTCCCCATTCAAACACAGGTTCAAAATGGGGGCCCCTGGAATACTTTTGCACCCCTGGAAAGCTTGCCCCCAAGTTTGGGAGCCACTGCCATAATGTGGCAGCAGGTGACTTTCTAGTGACATCTAGTGGTGTGAAACTTGGTATTGCAGGGTATTTTTTTCCCCAATTGATTTGAACACTTCAAATATTTTTTAGCAAGTCATGGAAGGCATTGTATTATGTGACTTGCACAGTAACTTACATGTGACTTGCTGAATACCTTACATTCTGTGACCACCAAACAAACATGATTGTTCTATAAAAGGCATTTTGTGATTGGCTAAGCCAGTGGTTCCCAACCTCAGCTAGGGGCTGAGAAAGGGACAAGGGGGGCGTGCAGGAAAGTATGGTAACCACTAAGTTAAGGAGAGAGGTTGGGGCATCTAAGCAAAATTATTATCGCCAAATAAGGCTAGCCAACCCGTTCGATTCCCGTTTGATGGGGACCCTGGTCATGTGTACATATGGTGTTGTGAGATATTTTATTTTACATATGGTGTTGTGAGATAAAATAATTCATAACACTGGCTGGGAGCTGCTGACAGGCAGAGCTGAGAGTGAAACACAGGGAAGCTGCCCCCTTATCTGTGTCCAGGCTCTCAGGTTTACCTCTCAGCGGATGTGTCCAGGCAGCGCTGGCTGTGATGGGGCTGTGTGGTCCCCATCCACGATCGACCAAGATTTACAGACATGTCCATTCTTGGTTCAATCGATCGATCCCTCTAGATCTAGATTTTTTTTGTTCCATTCGATCTCCAGGTGAATGACTGCCGTGAACAAGCACATCAATCCTTCATCAATCGAGCGGAATAGTATGTCCACCTAAAGAGCCAGAGTTCTTTCATTTTGATTTTCCTGAACAGGAGGATCTGCTATGTTCTAGAAGAGCGGTGTTCTATTGAATTGCCGGGACGTGGCAGTTACCTGGTTTATATTCAGTTGCTTTACTGGTAAAAAATATTAAAAGCAGGGCTTTTTTTCTCAGAGAAAAGGTGGTGAAACTCACCCCCTGCCCTGGCCACGCCCCTACCCACCCCTAGAACTGCCCCCTAAAATCCGAATTAGTCTAGTCAACAGGATGCCATGGTCTGGCGTCCTGTTGACTAGACTTGGTCAGCATAATGGCACGGTATGCCTGGTGTCTGCTCCATAAATAGCTCCCCATTGGGGGAATGGGGGCATGTGGGCCCGCCAGCGCAGGCATGCGTGCGCACCCCTGTACGAGTTCGCTGCCTCCCCTCCCTCAGGACGGCTAGAACTCCACCCCCAACTCCACGATGAGAGAAAGATCTCTCCAGCATGGACGAGGGAGAAAACCCCCCGTCATAGGGTCACCACCCATAAACAATGGGAAGGTGCGCCCCTCCCTCGCTGACGGTGCGTTCCACCAGAAAAAAGCCCTGATTAAAACTAAATACTTTTTTCGTAATGAATACAAAGCTGAATCCATGTGTGCCTGATATTCCTGCGCGGAGTTCAGCTTTAACACTTTAAGAGTATCACATCAACCAGAAACTGGCAAATGGCCATGAGTTCCCTCTGGGGTAATTACTGCGAAGCGGAGCAAGGACCCAGAACATATGGCCCAGCATGGCTCTATCTGTTGTGCATGCCTCTCTAGGCACAGGTGCATACGGAACCCATTCACACGGGGTCTTCTTCCTCACCAACCACGGGATGTGTTTATAATTGGTAAAATGAAAAAAGCAGACTGTGCTAATTAGAGCAGGATATGCAGCGCTCCCACCGACTGCCGGGCTGAGCCGGAAGAGCTGTATTTATTATATGTTATTTTATCTATAGCAGAAATAGGGAACATGGCAGCAAAGACTTCTTCATGGGTCCATGAGCCACACTCATATACATCATATACCAAAGTGGTGGTTTTACAACTCAGCTGTCCTCATTTACAGAACCACCAAAATGGCTGCCTCTACTTTGAGGTCTACTACAAATCTACTGCCTCTACTTTCTACTACAACAAAGACTCCTTTTTTTCTTCAGATCTTCACCTATAGAAAAGCCCCCGCTTGAACGGGAGGCACCATACGCCTACCCGACTTTGGTTGCCCCCAGGAATTAGACACACAAGGTATCCCACCTGAGAGCTGAGACCGGTGAAACCCTCCAAGGACCCCCTAGGGCAGTGGCTCCCAAACTTTCATTGCAGGGCCCACCTTTTCTTTTTAGAAACATTATCAAGCCCCACCTCCCTATTCAAACACAGGTTAAGAATGAGGACCAGCACCCCCCCCCCCCCCCCCCCCCCCCCCCCCCCCCCCCCCCCCCCCCCCCCCCCCCCCCCCCCCCCCCCCAGTTTGGAAACCTCTGCCCTAGGGAGTGAGCACATAATCAAGGGTAATGCGAAAGGGGTAGGGGTAGTCCAGGGAACTGACTATCATGTGCAGGGCAGCCAACATGGGCAAAGCAGGGCAGACACAGATTATGTTGATGCAGTCCGCCTTGTCGGGCAGACTGCACAGCGGTGACGAAAGGAGAGACAGGAGCAAGTGCGTAACTGCAAATGCTGGCGCAGGCGTCCCACGGCCCTAACACTACTACCATCAGCATGCTCCTTGGACTGCTACATGCTCGACTAGCTCCTTGGGCTGCTTCTCCCCCTTCTCTTCTCTCAAGGATTGCATTTGGGTACACATGTGGTCACCAGGGTTACACCACATATGTATATATTTGTTGTACTGTATATACTGTCCTGTGTAACCATGTTCTCTGTATATTCTGTGTATATTTTGTGGCTAATGGCTTCTGGTTTCCGGCTCTTTTTGCTGGCCCTACAATATAGCTTTTGCTATCTGCCTGGAGACAGCTACTGCACTCCTCCTAGCAGAAGGGATAAATATACCTTTATTCCTTTATTGGTGTGTGTGAGCCTAAGACAGTGTGTTGGAACATTCAAAGAATCTGGTCGCTGCCAGCCGACCAGGACACACTGTTTACCCACCTGGGTGACCATTTCTATTCACACCGTGTATCTGACATCACCACTACCTCTCAAACAAATCCTACTTGACTACGTGATTAACGTTTGCCCACTATAGTTGCCTCCCTGGTGATTGAGACCCTACCTCCGGGAGTAGGAGCTCCCTGTTCTACTGCCCACTACTAAGCCCCGCTGACGCGACTTTGCACTACAGAGTTTGCACCCTTTTATGATGCTGCCATGTTCTATTAATTTATTGTCTGCCTTTTGACCATCTACCCCCTGATGAAGTTCTAGCGAATGAAACGTACGTTGGGGTAATTTAACCATCTCAAGGCTTCTGGCCCCTGAACTGTCTGGGCAATCGATGAAGACACTTCATTTATTGATGATCTGAGCGCGCAGTGTCCAAAAACGCTAATTGTTATTGACACAAGGATGCATTAAGACTCTTCTACCATTATTGTTGACTTATGGACTATTAAACTAGTTGTTTTTACTAAAATATTACTTCTATGGTTACTTTACTAAATGTTTTTTGTTATGGAATGTGGACGGCGATTGTTTGATCCCATCCCCAGCCCCTTTTGTATTTTCTTTAGGATGCATTATTATCGGTTGTGACACAGAAAGTTATTTCAAAAACACCCAGACACCTTCTTCAAACCCAGTTGTCCTCTCTCAATGGAAGCACTCAATCCCTCCACCAATACTCACAGTAGATTGTTGGAGTGATGACATCACTTTCCATTTCGCTGACATAATTCCTCACCAGGCAGCTGTAGTTGCCGATGTCCCCCTTTGTGACGGATAAGATGGTTAAGGTGGAGTTATTGGCAGAGAAGACGTGGTTGGGTCTTTCCTGTAAGGGGCCGCCATTTTTAAGCCACTCGTATGCCAGTCTTGTTCCTTTCATTACGGAACACTTGAAGGTGATATTTCCTACGTGTTCCACAGCTCCGTACGCTGGTTCGGTCTGCACAATAGGCTTCGACACTGGAACTGAAACACAAGGAGAATGTTAAAAACTATTTCCTGTTAGAAAATCACTCATCGAGTTTAAGAACTGAAGAAAACTCTCCTGTTAGGGGGGCGGAGCTTAATGGAGCTGAAGAAACTCCCTGTGAGGAGTTTTAGTTATATCAGTCCATGAAAATAAACATCCCAAAGAGGAAATTAGGAAAAAGAAATAAAAAAAAACAGAGATTCGGCCATTCAGATATCAAGTGAATATACAGAATGTTCCAGCAATGTAGACAGGACTGGACCATGCAGTATTCACTCTATATTCCTCCAGCCACAAGGCCAGTGAAAGGAGGAAGGTCGTCGCTGCAGCAGAGTGTCAGGGCTAAAACTGTAGCATGTGTCTATACACTAGCAGTACCCATTTTTTTAACCCACTGATCAACTTATGAAGAGACACATTTTACAATCTGGCACTGACAACTTACCCATGATCAGCTATTTACATATGGGAGGAGAGATGAGTCTGTGTCACAATATGTATTTATTGCAATACAGAATGTTAATGTAATTACCCAACTCATGCTATCTAATTGTAAAGTTGGTCAGTGTGTTCAGAGAATGTCTACTGCTAGTGCAAATGCTCCTTTTTGGCAGTAGCTTTTTGGCTTGGCTAGAGGGAATGGGACAAATTTGCTTCCAGGATGGTTGGGACCAAAACAAAACATTTTTTTTTCATATGGCATGGTAATTCCCACTAAAAAAGCAGGCTGTGATACTGAGAAGGGGAAACTAGGTACAACATAATTCTTGCCCCCATGATGTACCCGCATTGCACCTGGCCAGGTCTATAACTAGTGATGGCCGAACATCGTCCAGATCTTTCCACGAACAGGTGGATCGGACTTTAAAAGAAGTCCGACGTCCGCCTGTTCTCGGGGCAGATTCAAATTTGAATCAGGAAACCCGGAAGTGATGTTAGTGACGTCACATCCGGTACCTGGATTGCATAGTTCCTGGTTCCGATTGCTAGATGTGACATCACTGACGTCACTTTCGGTTTTTGGAGCCGGCTTTTCACTAGAAGATTGGGTTCTCTCCCTGTCTTCAGTGAAAAGATTCTTCCTCCGGCGTGATCTTACTGATCCTGCCGGTGGAAGAATAGTGAGTTCCTTCTCGCCAGCGAACAGGGCGGGTCGAACACCCGTACTGCTCGCGGGTTAGAAGCAGTGGAAACATGGATGTTCGCGGCCGAACTGTCTGATTTGTGGACGGTTCAGACATCACTATCTATAACAGGGGTGGGCAAAGTTTTTGACTCATGTGCCACATTGGCTTCTTAAGGCCCCCATACACGGGTCGGATTCCGGCCGGATTCCGGGCGCGTGCACGCGAAATGATCGTGCCGGAATCGTGTGCAGCCCACCTTGTCCGATCGATCACGTCCGATTGATCAGGGGCTCAGAATCGGATCCAACAGAGAACCAACATGTTGGTCTTTTTGATCCGATTCTGCACACATCAGGGGGAGTTGCCATTTGTGAGGTGGAGTCGGAGATGGAATCGGACACGGAATCGTCCCGGAATCCGCTCGGACAAGGTGGTATGCAGCGATCGGATACTCTTAATTGGCCGATCGATCACACCTGCGATTCCCGGCAGAATCGCCGGAATCGATCGGATAGGTGATCGAGCGGCCATGGAATCCGAACGTGTATGGCTAGCTTTAAGTTTGATAAAGGGGCCGGACCAAAAGCCTATAATGGCCGACCCGCCATAGGTGTGCCAATTCCATGCATCGGTGCCATCACTAATGATGGAGGTGATGTGTGATAGGCTGCCTGTTGTCTCCATGAGGATTCACCCACAGTGTCATCACATAACCACCACTGCATCGTCCCCAGGGCAAGGTTTGGACACCTCTATGCATTATGTGCACTCATTGCAGAGAACAAGCAGAGGGGAGCATCTTTTTAACAATGTGACAAAGGGCCCAAAAAGGCAACCAAATGGGCCAGATCCAGCCCCCGGGCCTTAGTTATCCCACAAAGTTTATAACAAAAAAGTATTATTTTCATTTATTTTCATGTAATCTAATCAGCGTCCTCAGAAATGTCACATTACATTGTAACCAACAAACATGAGTTCCCCATGTAATTAGACCTGCATGTTATGTGATGTTCCGCCGCTAATTATCTGCGTTCTGCTGCGCCGCTTCCTAACGAACGCCTCTGAACCACCCACCACGTCATGCAGCATGATCATATTCAGGTTAATGGGTCAGCCGATGTTTTGTAGATACAAAGGGCCGCAACGTTCCGCTGCGTTCTGTAAACCGTAACAAGCTGAAACCGTCCTCTGTAGTGACGAAACCTGGCGGGCCCCCGGGGTTACAAGTCACTGTATAATTATTAGTATGGGTTCTAATGGGCTGGTTATTTATGAACAAACTAAAGGTCATTTCAACCTCTTTATTAACTATTTCATGTCTTCTGTGATTACATAAGTCCAGGCTAAGATTCATTTCTTTTATTTACCTATTACAGTACTTGATGCCCAGCCCTCTGAGCCCTGGATGCCCTTCAACCCTCTTAGGCCCACTTTTTTTTAGTTTTTATGCCTACATTTTCCAAAGCCTTAGAAGCAGTCACTTGACCTTATATTTATTGGATTTTCCATAACTTAACGATCCTCCCAGTGGGAGTGGCTCTGACACCATTACATTCTCACATTGCCCATGAGGGGGGCGGGTCCATGACACCCTGTATTCATACGTGTCTCAAGTTTCGGCATCGCAGAACCGGGGGGCGTACAGGAAATGACGTCAGTGATGTCACTTCCGGTATATGGATCGTGGTTCTTCCGCGTTCCACGTACTGGAAGTGATGTCATTGACCGTGATGTCCGCCCGGCCTTTTGGCTAATCTAGCAGGGAGAGGGCGTTACTCTTCCTGCTAATGTCCCACCCGTTTGTACTGATAATGTGCGGGACGGGACATTAGAAGAGAGAGTTACGCCCCCTCCCTGCTAGATCAGCTCGATTTAAAAAACCCGGGAAAAATCTGGGATTTCTTGAAATCGGGATTTGCCCGGGAAAGCCACATAAAAACGTGACTTTCCCGCCCAAAACGGGAGGCTTGACAAGTCTGTCATAGTGAGAAGTCAAAGCAACTGGACTTGCTGTAGTTTTCTCAGTTTAAGAAAACTACGGCAAGTCCAGTTACTTTGGTTTTTGCTACTGACAGTATTAGGGTATGTTTCCACGATGTAATGGGCTCTGTTGACACCCACTGCACTAAGCCCATTCCTTTACGGGGATGTTGACAAAGCCCATCCATATACACGCCTACTGGGAGTTTCCACAGCGTTGAGCCAGTCCACTGACCAGAGGTTGACGTACTGCACTAGGTTAACCTTTTAACCGGCCGTGGAAACAGCTGGTGCGATAGGGATGTATATGGATAGGCTCTGACAACATCCCCATCAAGTAATGCGCTTAGCGCAGGGGGTGTCATGGAAACTTAGCCTTAGAGAGGAGAAAAGTACTGCAGCAAGATTAACTGCTCTACAGCGAAGATCCAGGAACATAGAAGGGTAAAGGGTTGAGGCCCTTTCACACTAGCAGCACTGCAGTTGTGGTGCGGTATAGTAGGTTCCATAGGAAACCTGTTTAACTTTCACACTGGCCACACATTTGCACTTACAACTTTACCGTAAACACCCTGAGGAACGCAGTTTCGCAGCTCAAGCAGCGAAAACCCTGCATTTTTTGTATGGGATTCGCAAGCACAGTGCAAAACGCTTTAAACCGTTTTTTGTCAGTAAGGGATGTGCTTAAAGGACGCGGTAGCATTAGCGCTCTCGTCACCATCAGAAAACGGCAGGTGCTGCGCATATAGTGTGAAAGAGCCCTGATGTGTGATTGGAGATTCTAAAGAGCAGTGCCACTTACCTGCTGCCTGGCTCCCCTCTTGCATAGTGATGAGCAGTAGAGATGGACGATTTTAAGTTAATTGCAAAGCCCCTGAATATGGTATCATCACTAAACTTGCTGGAGATGTAGAGAAGGGTTGGGGGTATACTACAAAAAAAAAGTATGTCTCTAACACAAATAGTGTTTTTTACAAATTAAGTTCAAAGTCAAGTCAAAATTTCAAAAATCGGAATTTCAACTTTGATTTTGAACTTAATTTATTCAAAAACTCCATGTGGTAGAGCAACACTTTTTTTTTCAAATGTTTCCACAACCCTTCTCTACATCTCCAGCAATTTTGGTGATGATACCATGTTCAGAGGCTTTACAATCAGCTTACAAAATTAGCAAGTTGAAAAATTCGACCATCTTTAATGAGCAGCATAGGCCATCTTTGTATTCGCAAAATATCACAAATTCGCCTAATATTCGCAATACATTTTCACATTTGTGATCTCCAGTCATTATTACCTTCATTGCAAAAAAGATTTTCACAATAAAAGTGCCGATATTCCCATATTTTTGCAACCAACACTATCACATCAAAACAAATAATTGATTACCTTCATTGCGCAAATCAGCACTTGTACATGTGCATATTGCGAACGCAATGCACGGTAGTTCCAGGTACTGATGTAATGTATCTCAATTATGATGATATAGCGCCTAGGTGCCCAACCTGCGGCCCTTTGGGTGTCCTTGAGTGGCCCCCCTTAAGCTAGCCATACACGTGTCGATTCCTGAGCGATCGATCGACCATCCGATCGATTCCGGTGAAGCCACAGGTGTCGATCGATCGACCAATCAAGTCTGTGCCTACCACCTTAGGCCACCGATTCCTGGACGATTCTGTTGCCAGTCGGTCGATTCACAAATGTCAACGCCCCTTGATGTGTGCCCGATCAATCAGAAAACACCGACAGGTTGGTTCTCTGGCCGATCCGATTTGGGGGCCATGTCGATTGGGCGGGGTCGATTGGTCAACTTGATTCCTCGTCGATCGATCGGCGTGCACGCGCCCGGTGATCGATCGGCCAGGAATCGTGTGGGAAATCGACCTGTGTATGGCCACCTTTAGTCCTCTACTTGCGGCCCTTGAAATCTAACTGTTCATGCATAGGAACTCATTATTGCATCACATGACCTCTGAATCGAAATGTGCATCACCATACCACAGTGTTACCAAATGCTTGAAGTATAATTTAAAATACATTTTTTTTATGTAAAAATGAAAAATAATGTCTTCTAGCTCTGCCTGTTGTAATTTCCAAATTATAAAATGCTTATAGTCAGTATAGATTGATAAAGTTATGTGCGGCCCTTTAGTGGTGCCGAGGGCCGCACTTGTGGCCCCTTCATATCAACTCAGTTGCCCGCCACTTATATAGCGCTACATTCAAGATTTTCGCGACTTCTTAAAATGTTGATATTGGCGATAAAAATGTGTGAATTTGTGAATTTGAATATTTGCGATCAACTCTTGCACTGTTTTCTGTTCCGGCTGTGGATGAGCTTCTACCTCACCTTACAATGTAGGGCTGTTGGCTTTGTATTGTGGGGGGATGACACCAGAGACTGGTCACATGGCAAAAGAATGGAAATGATTAATTAACCCTTAAAAGTGCAGCTTAGTGAGAGTACTTTTATAGGAATTGTGGAGCTGTAATGTAACTCATGCCTAGGGAACTTATTAAAAAATGGTGATTTGTGAAATGCAATGACATCTCCATATATAATGCGGAGAAGCTGATGTATCGTGGAGGCAGCTCATGTTTATTATCTTATTATACGCTGTGATATATGTCACCTTAGAAGCGACTTGTGTTAATAAAATAGTTTAACTGCTTTTATGACATAGAGTTGTCAAGTGCTGAATTAACAGTCCCATTCGTGTAACTATTGGGAAATATGATTTGTGTCCTGACTGGTTAAATAAGTCCGTGTGGAACAACCCCGGCCCGCTCGCTGTATTTCATATCTGATTGTCAATTTGTTGTCGGGTTTTGGCAAAGACTAACAGATGTCCAATTCACACCCCACTCCTGTCTGGTATTTGCATAGTATTGTTCTCGGTGTTATATGTGAAACTGAGGTAGGAACACAAAGTAAATACCACAAAACTGGCAGACTCTCCGTCATAATGTCTGCGATGGCCTTTACTGTATGTTTTCCATATGTTGTGTTTGGTGTTGAGGGAGAGAGAGAAGGGGAGAGAGGAGAAAGAAGGAAAGGGAGAGAGGCAGGGAGGGAGG
>CM070036.1:150747151-150758737 GCA_036250615.1 Ptychadena robeensis | reverse complement strand
CCCCCAGTGACGCAGCAGGCTCCGGGCATAAATGAAGCCATACACAGGTCGATTTTCCACTCGATTTTTGACCGATCAATCACTGTGCGAGTTTGATCGGAAATCGATTGGCAGTCAATCGGGTTTTGCTCATCCTGAACGATCGACCCCAAAAAATTCGGAATCGACTAAAAATCGGATCGGACATGTTGGTTTTTTGGTCGATTGTTTGACAATACGTTGGGATACGTTGGTGGACCCATAGCCCCCCATGCAGCAGCCTTTCCGATCGATGGAGTTTGTGGAATCGGCCATTTTGGAGATCGGCTCATGTCCAAATCAGCCACAAATCGGATTCCCACGGTGGTGTTGCATCTATTCCCGATAAGATTATTGGCCGATTCCTGATCGCCTGGAAAGATTGGATCAGCAATCAATCGGCATTTGATCGCTGACAAATTGACCTGTGTATGGCTACCTTAAGGGGACTTGGAAAGGAAGACGTCACTGCTGATGCCTTTCTTCCTAAAGCCGGGCACACATGTAGATCTGTAAAAAGATTTGAGTACAATAAATCAACTTGCGTGCTCATGGTGATTGATTGTACTCTAATCTGTTTACAAACCTACCTGTGTGTGCCTTCCTTCGAGCGGGATCAATAGAGCCCGCTCGAAGAAACTTGATTGAACGGGGTTCCAACATGTTGAAAACAACGTTTAATCTCCATTTATTTGAATGGAGACAAGAATCTTCATGCAAAGTATTGGAGGAGCTGGCTCCTGCCTCCTTCCTGCACAGCTGTCCGCTGTCAGTGTGAAGGGGCGGAGCCAGCACTCCTCACTCGGAAGCTGTGTGAGTGAGGCAACACCAGATTCATATTGGTCAGATCTCACTCCTCCATCTAGCAGACTGGAGAACAGGACACTCCAGACATGCACCATAGGGATAGGTAAGTATATCTATTTTTATCTTTAGGGGTTGCTGTCCCTGGAATAAGACTGCAGGGATCATTTCTTGTTGAGATGCCACACAAGATAACACACAGGTACAGGTTATGACACAGGAGGAGTAGAGGACCCGGACTGATCGGGCTTACAATCTAATAGGTTATTTGTATATGTTTATTTTTATTATCCAAGTTTACATCCACTTTAAATGTAATACTTTGAGACTTGCATCATTCACTAAAAATTTTCACCCTGACTGATCTATGCAGAAAACTGTTGGAGTGTAAATCCCCAGATGTGCCCTTTGAAGTTAACCCTCTCTCCCCTGGTGTGATGTCACCAGGTCCACCACACCAGAGGAGAGAAGGTGCCAAAGGGAATTGTACTGGATACAGTGATAACCCCATCTAATACAATTCAAAGGAAAAAAACAAAACACATTTCCAATTGTAATAAAAATTTTATTATAAACAAAATATCAATATGAATACATACTGTTTTGAAATCTATCATACAAATGACGTATTTTAGAGATTTTGTGTTTATATTCAGATGATATATTTTATTTTTTTAATGTAATTTGTTTTTACATAATTGTGTGTTTCAAACATTATAATACTCAGGATGTCTATTAGACCCTTGTACGGACATATATTGGGAAGTTACAGGCCTACAACATAAAGAAAATCCATTGAAGTCTATGGTGCGCTTTTGGTACAGAAATCTGGACCTCAGCAGAGCGCTAGGGAGGTTAAGTGATTTCCACCACTTTTGGCCCATCCATTCAGTAAAAAAGAAATCGAGTTTCTATGAATTGACTTCCACAATCGTTTTTTATTTACCTTTGTATTTTATCTGTTATTTTACCTGTGCATTGCCAGCTTTAACGCATGAGGCCAGTAAAGGAGGTCAAGACAAGGAACTATGCCCCTGTTTTACACTGACTGAATATCTGTATAGCTGTCATAATTGGTCGTTCATCAAGACGGAATGCTCCTGACGCCCGCTGTGTCCTATAGTGGAAGACATGGTGGGGTGCTGCTAGCTTGTCTCACCCCCCATAGATCAGAATGATCTTTGTTTATATAACGTTGATTCTGTAGTGCCTGGAAACATTCAGAAATACCCGAAATAGCTGCACGTTTACACAGGACGAGCATGAGGATATGTTCCCACTTAGGTGATTAATCGCCTGTGCTCGCGATTTTCAATTGGAAACGCCCACCAATCACCTACAATAGTTACAATGGGCTTGTCCCCATTGATAGGATCGCGCACGGTTGCAATTGGGGCCGTGATGACCGCTGGCAGCCGCAACTATTTTCCTCCGATCGCGCCCATGGACATGAATGGAGGTGATTTGTGATCGCGCATGGAGGCGATCAAAAAACGCATCCATTCATTCTCTATGGAGGCGAATTTTTTTCATAATGGTGGCGTTTTTTGTTTTTTTTAATGGCCGGTGAAAATCGCCTGGCGATCACCTGCCAGCGGTTCCGCAGGCGATTAATCGCCTAGATGGGAACATAGCCTTAAGGCCTCCACACACGTACCGAGTGGGGACCGACAGAGTAGCACAGATCAGCGATAGAGTGCAGCGTGATAACGTCATCGCGCTGCACTTCGTCAGTCACAGCATCGACGGGCACCCTTTGTGTGCTTCAACAGAGATTCCGGTCTCCATTGAAACTAACGGCATCGGCCAGAGAATATCGGACATGTTCGTTCTCTGACTGACCGAGCTGTGGATACTGGAGAAATGAACCCTTTCTATTTGTTTACATGACCAATACCAACAAGACCTAGAGAGGTGGAAAATCACACATTTTTGAGTTGAGCAGAAGATGACAACTTAAAGTTTGTTCCCAAGAGTAGATTTTTTTTTGTGTTTTAGCGGTATCTTGAAACCACCTGTTGGGTCAGGAAGTGAAGAGAAATCTCCATAACAGGTCACATGAATGAATGTGAAAGTCGACATCGGAGGAGCTGGAGGCACAGCACTGCTGTGTCATCCAGCTCCGACTATGCTTTGCATGGAGACCTGCGGTCCCCATGCAAAGCAATGGACATCTACCGCGATTTACGGTCATGTCCGATATCCCCAAAAACAGGGATTACCGCATGAGATATGGGCCAGATAGACGGCTGGGAGGGAGCACGCAAGCGACCATCAATTTTGCCCATATCTATGTGTGTACCCTGCTTTACCTTTTTATTATTATTATCTTGTATTTCTATAGCGCCAACATATTGCACAGCACTTTACAGACTATACACAGTCACGCCCATAATTATTCACACCCCGGGCAAATTTTGACTTAAAGTTACTTTTATTCAAACAGCAAGTTATTTTTTGACAGGAAATGACAAGGGTGTCTCCCAAAAGATAATAAGACGATGTACAAGAGGCATTATTGTGGGGGAAAAAACATTTCTCAGCTTTTATTTACATTTGAGCAAAAACTGTCATGTCCAAAAGTATTCATACCCTTCTCACTAATCAATAGAAAAGCCTTTATTGGCGATTCCAGCGATCACACGCTTCCTATAATCACAGACCAGCTCTGCGCATGTCTCCACAGGGATTTCTCACCATTCACCTTCAGCAATGAGCCCCAAATCTTTCAGGTTGGAGGGTCTTCTTGTCATCACCCTGATCTTTAGCTCCCTCCACAGATTCTCAACTGGATTCAATTCAAGTCAAAACATTAATGTTATTGTCGGCTAACCATTTCTTCACCACTTTTGCTGTGTGTGTTGAGTCATTGTCATGCAGAAATGCTCACTGGTGCCCAAGGCCAAGTTTCTCTGCAGACTGCCTGATGTTGTGGTTGAGAATCCTCATGTATTGCTCTTAGTGATGTCGCGAACATGGAATTTGCTGTTCGCGAACGGCGAACGTGAACCTCCGCAAATGTCCGCGAACCCGGCGAACCCCATAGACTTCAATGGGCAGGTGAACATTAAAAAACAAAGGGACCCTTTCTGGCCACAATAGTGTTGGGAAAGTTGTTTCAAGGGGTCTAACACCTGGACAATGACATGACAGAGGGGAATCCATGGCAAAACTCCCAAGAAAAAAAAATTTCACGCAATAAATCCGCACCAAGGATTTCTACAATGATAGAAATATCACATAAGAGGGGAGCTGGAGAGCACTAAACAACATGGTTGGTAAATGCCTGTGTGAATTTGAAACAACCTGTGAAGATCTGCTTTCCACGTTGCCCAAATACAGCTTAAAAAAAGGTTAATTTTTAAATTTTATGTGAGGACACTGTGTGGATGATGGATCAGTGTTGAGAGACACTGGTGAGTGATGGACATGTGTGGAAGTACAACTGGTGGAGATTGGACAGTATGGAGTACAACTGGTGGTGAGCTTGGTCAAATGTGTTTCGTACACTGGTGGGAGATGGACAGTGTGGAGGACACTGGGGGAGATGGTCAGTAATGGAGGACACTGGTGGAGATGGACAGTGTGTAGGTACACTGGTGGTGATGGTCAGTGTGGAGGACACAGGGGAGATGACAGTGGTGAGGACACTGGTAGAATGGACATGTGGAGTACACTGGTGAGATGGACCATGTGTGGCAGGACAGCTGGTCGGAGATATGGACAGTGTGGAGATCACTGGTTTGGTGATTGATACAGTGTGGGATGAACACTGTGGTGTTGGTCCTATGTCACGTGTGAGGGACACTTGGTGGTGATGGACAGTGTTTAGGAAACACTGGTGGTTCTGTGGTCAGTGTGGAGGTACACTGGGGGAGATTGAAGATATTCCCCATTGGATGGGATGGATGGAGATATTCCAGTGAAGACTGGTTATATCACACAGAACACTGCCCTCTAGCCTAATGGTGTTTCCCTATAAGCAGTAGCAGCACTCTCTTTCCCTAACTCTCGTTCCTTCTTACTCAGAATGTGTAATGGCGGTTCTGTACTTGATATGTTATAGGTGGTGTGAGGTTGCTGTGCTGTGGTGGGTTCTCATATGGCTGGATTATGTCTGCTGACTGATGATCTCACAGTGGGTCAAATCGTTTTCTGCAATGTTAAAAGATAGGGTGCGACACCTAACTCGCACATATGTTCCCGAACATTGGGCGGAACTACGCTAACATGCGATGTTCGCCGCTGTATAGTTTCTCCACGCAACATGTTCTGCGACATCACTAATTGCTCTTTTTTCAATGGTGCCCAAGTTTACTGTTATTAGGTTCCCTGGTCACTTGCTGAAAAACACCCCCAAAGCATTAGGTTCCCACCACCATGTTTCATGGGATGGAGTTCTTTGCGTTGAAGGCTTTTCCTTTTTTACGCCAAATAAAGAAAACATCCTTGTGACCAAACAATAAAAATTTTTCATCTTACCATAACACAGAGACCAGAAGTCTTCTTCTTTGTCCAGATAAGCATTTGCAAAGGCCAAGCGAGCTTTTGTGCCTTATCTGGAGAAGTGGCGTCCTCCTTGGTCTGTATCCGTGGAACCCAGCAGTGTGCAGAGTCTGTTGGATTGTCTGCCTTGGGACATTGCCACCAGCAGAGCCCAGATTGACCAGGATGGCCTTGGTGGTGATCTTTCGATTCTTTGTCACCTCTCCCACTATCCTCCTGGCCAGCACAGGTGTCACTTTTGGCTTCCGACTACGTCCTCTGAGATTTTCCACAGTGCGGATCTAATAATACTTGGCACTGGATCTAAAAACATTTAGATGTGGCCTTGTAGCCCTTTCCTGACTTGTGAGCAGACGTAGGTCCTGATCTCTTAGCCATGACTGTCCACAAACCAACTGCAGAGAGCTCTGCGTACCGGCATTATTGCTACAAAGCTCATATGAGTACTAACAACTTGGAGGCGCTCCGTGTCTGGGCGGCCGCAGCTAAATGTTACATGTATACAATTTATGTCACTTGGATAACCGCAGGGAAACATGAATAACTATGAAAGGTTGCGGTTAGGGGGTGACGTTGGGAATGTAAATTAATAATCCCCAAAAAACAGATTGGACTTCTAAGGGTGTTGGAGATCTGGGGGATGAAAGTCTGAGTAGGCATATGTAAGGGTAAAATCTGACAAGAGGAAAGCACTGTTTGAGGTCTCAGGAAATAGTTACTAACCCATAAAATCTTGGGGTTGCACTACTGAGGTATGAAATCTTGGGGTTCAAACGGTGTTGTTCTGTGAGAGTTACATGTGACCCAAAGCCAGCTGGTGAGCTGTGGATGGAGACAGCTAATAGGAGGATCAATCAGGAACAGGGAGGTCCATCTGCAGCAGAACCTACCATGCAGGAGGCCGACGCAGAGGACAGTGAGGGAGACAGTGAGGAAGACCACCCTACATATCGGGTTAGTACTAAACACCATCTCCTAGTACTCACCTGAGGAGCTCACTAAAAAACAGTTATGTGCACCCCTGTCATTAAATGTCTGTTTTCAGAAATAAGGGGCATTTGGCAATAAGATCAGCAACAATGCAGATCACCCACATGTTGTGTACACAGGAGGTAACACAATGTACAGACTTTCCATTAACACATGAATACAATGGGCAGATGAGGGATTAGCATATGACTGGAGGCTACGTCTGTACACATCACCCACTCATTAAGGTACAAGAGATTAGACAGTGGGGGTTCTCTCACCCAAAGATGTCAAAGTGTCTGTCTGATGATGTCATAAAATGACAGCTGGAGCAACATGGGGGTTTACAAAGACCTTTTAGAGGTCAAAAAACGGAAGGTAGGCCACAGAGGACCGACATATAGTCATACATGGGTCGATTTTTGCAGTAGAACATCGATCGATTGTAACACCACACAGTGTGAACGATTTTTAAAACAATTGATTCCTTTTTTTAAAGTGTTGTTACCAATTTCTGCCACAAGAGGGCGTCTGGACATGTCCGATCACCTTTTGCTCGATATTCTGTTTGATCTCGATCGATTTGATGGTCGATCATACCAGGTGGGCAGGAATTGATTCCCTATTCCATTTTTGGTTGATCGAGCGCATATATTGATTGATTCCACTGGAAGAAAGGGTGGCCATGTTCTATTCGCGAACAATTGATCACTGCAAACATGATTGTTCGGTAATCTAAGTAAAAATCGACCTGTGTATGGGGACCTTTACATTGTATTTCATGTTAATTGTTCAATTAATTGTTGGCCCCCCTCACACATTTCACCTCACCAAACTTGGTCCTCTTTACAAAATGTTAGGACACACCTGGTCTATGTTCTAGACAGGTAGACAAAGCAATAGCAGACAAGAACAGAGAGATCAGACCAATGAGCACAGACAACTTTTAAGTTCAAACAATCCTGGATACCAACCAATGGAAGACAGAAAGACCTCAATCCAGAACATGAGCATCCAGACTGTTGATCAGTCACAGAGAAAAACAACTTGATATTGGAGACGATATCGCGGTCCCTATGCAAAGTAATGGACATCGGCTGTGATTAAAGGTCATGTCCGATATCCCTGTTTCGAGCGGTATTGATTGATCCCGCTCAAAAACAGGGATGGCTGCATATGACATGGGCCAGATAGATGACCGTGAGCGTGCACAGCACTCAAAGCGACCATCGATTTGGCCCATGTCTACACATGTGTTCCCTGCTTGAGGGGCCCCCATACACCTGTCAGATTTCCTTTAGATCTCCTTTCTAAACCATCAAGTCTACCTGTGTTCAATCGCAGAAGACCCAGCACTACATTGTTGTTGATAGATCTAAAGGATATCTGACAGAGATCTAAAGGTGTATCGCCAGCTTTTAGTTAGGAAACCTTGATGCAATACTGAAAAATAAACATTGGATGGGGAAGCATGAACATTAAAATGGACACCTGAATGTGGTGGTGCCTCCAAAGATGAAGGCAAAGACAAAAAGATGAATGACCTCCCATTAAGGTTCCTATGACTTAAGCCCCCCATACACCTTACAATCTTACTATACAATTCCTCTACAATCAACTTTTGTTCTACTAAAACCATTTAATATGAGGACCTTTCTAAAGAGAATGACCTGGCACTACATAGCTGTGATATATACCTTCCAATCACTGTGTATTCTATCAGGGAGGACCCACATACTGTGATCTATACCTTCCCAATCCTATGGAGTCTATCAGGGATGACACCCGGCACTTAGGCATAGCAGGTGATATATACCTTCCAATCACTATGTATTCTAATCAGGGAGGACCCAGCACTACATAGAGCTGTGATATATACCCATTCCACTCACTATGGATTCTATCAAGGGAGGACCCGCACTACATAGCAGTGATATATACCTTCCAATCACTATGTATTCTACATGGAGGACCCGGAACCTATACATAGGCATTGATATATGAAACTTCCAATCACTATGTATTCTAGATCACATGGGAGGAACCCCGGCACTGCATAGCAAGTGATATAATACTTTCCAATCACTATGTATTCTATGCGGGAGGACCCCGGCACTATAGCAGTGATATATACCTTCAACACTATTTAATTGTATCAGGGAGGACCCAGCACTCCATAGCTGTGATTATAATACCTTCCCACACTATGTTATTCTGATCAGGGAAGGCCCGTCCTGATAGCAGTGATTATACCATGGTTCCAATCACTATGTAATCTGCTATCAGGAGGGACCTGAACATTAGCAGTGATGTCTAACTTTTCCATCACTATGTATTCTACTTTCAGGAGGACCCGGGCACTACTAGTCGGATACGTATATACTTCCAATCACTATGTAATTCTTATCATGGAGACCGCGGCACTATACTAGCAGTATATTATACCTTCCAATCATATGTATTCTATGCAGGGTAGGACCCGCACTACATAGCATTGATATATACTACCTTTCCAATCATATGTGTATTCTATCAGGAGGACCAGCACTACATAGCATTGAATATACCTTCCAATCACTATGTATTCTTCAGGTGATGACCTGGCACTACATAGCATTGATATTATAACCTTCCAATCACTAATGTTTCTATCAGGAGGACCGGCACTACAGACAGTGATATATACCGTTCCAATCACTATTTATTCTATCAAGGGGAAGACGCGGCATTCTACAGACATAGAGTTGTATATCCCTTCCAATCACTATTATTTCTATCCGCGGAGGACCCGGCACTACATAGCAGTGACTATATCATTACCTTCCATCACTTATGTATCCTAATCAGGAGGCACCTGACACTACACATAGCAGTGATATATACCTTCCAATCACTATTTATCTATCAGGGAGGACCTTGCACGACAATAGTAGTATTATATACCTTTCAATCACTATGTATTCCTATCAGGGATGGACCTGGCACACATAGCAGTGATATATACCTTCCAATCAACTATGTATTCTATCAGTAGGACCCAGCAACTACATAGTCGTAATATATTACCTTTCAGTCACTATGTATTCTATCAGGGAGGATCCTGGCAACTACATAGCATTGATATATACCTTCCAATCACTATGTATCCTATCAGGGAGGACCCGGCACTGCATAGTTGTTGGGAGATTTAAAGGAAATTGTATGGCGTGATATAAATGTGTATGGGAGGCTTAAGGTACTCACTTAGGATGTACTTAGTATGCGGCCCTTCGAAAAACCAGATTTCCCACCGATCCTCCTGATCCCCCATCTTATTTCCTTGTTATAGAAGTGTCCATATTGGTATTACGAGCATGTCTAAATACGATATTGTTCCAGTGTTTAGCCAGCATACGGCTGAGCCGCAGGAAGTCCGCGTGACTCCCCACCGTCACATATACACAATCATAAGGAAACAGCAGGACACACTGGAGAAAGCATCAGAAAATATCAGGGGGAATAAATAAATATTCAGAGCTTCGCGCTTCTCTTTTTTTTTTTTTTTTAAGGTTTTGGGTTTCATCCTCCACCTGCGTTGGCATCGTTCTAAGGCCTCAGCCGCATGTGAAGTGTTTAATCGCTTGAGAAAAGCATGAGATTATCTCCTCGTTGTTCGCTCATTTACAACTCACTGACTCCAGCGCTCTGCCATAGAATCCCCTATTTACACAGAATTATTCCTCGCCTAAATAAACCCGTCTCAGTTCTAAATCTTGTGACATTGGTAAAATAAATTTGTATAAAATAATGTTAAGTGATCATGTAATGCACAGAAATGAACCAGGCGGCAGAGGCGGCTGTTTTTGCTCAAACTTGAACTTTATTTTAAAACCGGAACCCAGGGTGTTCCGCAGAATAAACAGAAACGCAAACAACCGTACTGACAAAGTCCTCAGTAGAACAGTTCACTCAAATGAGTCCAGAACCAGAACTTCTAGGTAATAGACCCCACCGCACAGGGCGTAGTGACTCTTAAGGCCCCCATACACGTGTCTGATTCCGACCGGATTCCGGGACGAACGATTCCGGGCGCGTGCACGCGAAACGAGCGTGCCGGAATCGCATGCAGCCCACCTTGTCCAATCGATCAGGTCCGATCGTTCAGGGGCTCAGAATCGGATCCGACAGAGAACCAACATGTTGGTCTTTCTGATCCGATTCAGCACACATCAGGGGGAGTTGCCATTTGGGAAGTAAGCGATCGGCCATGGAATCCGACTGTGTATGGCTAGCTTTAGGGCTTGTTTCCACTAGCGCGGAACTGGGCGGTTAGGTGCGGTCTAACCGCGCGGTTCCGTGCAGTTTCGTCCTCCTGCAACCGCATACATTGAAAATGCATGTGGCAGTTTCCATGTATGCGGTTGTGCGCAGATGCGGTCGGGTGCGGTTGGGTGTGGACACGGATGCAGTTGTGAACGCAGCATACCGAGTTTTTAACTGCATGCCGAGCCGATCTGCGCCAATCCGCGCCAATCCGGGCACATTGACATGAATGGGCGCGAATTGGCGCTGTTGTGCAGAGAACAGGGCGCATATTTCACCCGCATCCATTGTTTCCCTATGGGCGCAGTCTGGAGCGGTCGGGTGCGGTCAGGAGGACTGGAGGACAGGAAGACAGGAAGACCCTGAGAACAACTCCCCCCTACTTCCAGAGAAAAAGAAAGTAAAATAAAAGTTGTTGGAGAAGCCGTGAGGTGACACAGACTTGCAGCAATTGTAAGTACTCATTTATTTATACATTTAGGCCCCCAATGTACCCCCAATCCAAACTTTCGTTGAGCTGCCAAAAGAAAATCCTAACGTGCCGAATACTCTCTGGAGGCGTGGAGGTAAAAGTTTTAATATGCCAATAAATCTGCTGAACCTGCTTAATTAAAACATTGCCTGGTGGATCTGTCAGGGCCCAAACAAGAGATTTCCTCTTACTTTCTGTTTCATCTCTAGAACAGGAAGTCTAAGGAAATATCCACAATAGTACTGGCAGGTGGATTAGCCCTTCCCTACTGTACTAAAACCAGAGTAAATAAAGTAACTATCCATTGGCTTTAATAACTGAAGCCAGGTCACATTTTCTTCTGATAACCTGTTTTGCCCAGTGACAAACCATTATGTCAGATTTGGTGATTGCCCTGACAATTGCAACAATAATTGCATTCAATGTAAACCTATAAAAATTAAATAAAGTTACACACAACACGCACTTCGTTATGCGCTGGGCATACACACTGCTATGTGCGGTGCGTTAAACCT
>CM070036.1:150696727-150740897 GCA_036250615.1 Ptychadena robeensis | reverse complement strand
CCCCCCCTATGGCTTTGTGAGTCATTCATCCTGTGTATATCTAATGGTATATAATGAAGCCATTATATACTCCAAGTTGTATTCACATTCAAACAGACTAAGTAAAGTTATGCTAGAGAGTTGTAGGTTACCTGTCTAGCTTGAGAAGTTATGAAAGTCACAAGGTTTGACCATTGTGGTACATTGTGCTTGGCTCGGCACCTTTTCCTATGTCCTGGCTCCAGGCTCTGACCTGTGTGTCAGGCAGCGCTGGCTGTGATGGGGCTGTGTGGTCCCTATACATGATCAACCAGGATTTACAGACATGTCCTCCCTAGCGTTCTGTTAAAAACAGTGCGGTACTGGCAATAGCGGCAGTGTACACTGCTTGAAATTCCCGCCCCTGTCTACATCGCATGGAGGTCTATGGCGCCCCTCCCCCCGGTAAATGCTGTGGCCAAAGAGGTAATCACCACAGCTTTCCGGGGATATGCAGGCTTCAGGCAAACAAACTCTGGATGAACTGGGCTCGTCAAGAAGTTTTTTGTTCAATTGACCAACAAATGATCGATCGGTGAACGAACGACTACCACGACGTTCATCGATTGAGCAGGAAATTGAACCCTGTATGGACACTAGTAATGGCGGTTCACCACATACATACAGATGTCGGACCTTTATTGACATCCTGGGCGACACGCTCGAAGCCAGTGCAGGCACAGTTTGATCTTGGATCAAACTGCGTCCGTGCCTGGATCGGGCACAATTGCCGGCTCTCCGTGAACCTGCAGCATTTCTGCTCACAGAGCTTTTCCGGCCCAGTTGGTGATGACAAAGCGGGCGGGCCATAGTTAATGGAGGGGGCGTCGCTTTCCCCCACACACGGTGTAGTGAGCCGGTAGGAGAGCTGGCAGTCACGTGATTGGCCGGGAAATGGCTTTTCGTGTCATGAAAAATAGCGTGAAAAGCCTGTAACGCCCAGGAGGTTAATGGCCTATGTTCGTCCATCACTAGTCTGGAGCTATGAAAGTAAATGTATTAAGTGGAAGGCCTACATGACAGGGATGAGAAGGAAATGGTAGTAATAGGGATGAAGTGTGGGAGATATATATAAACTACAAGTGTCTCTGCGTCCAGTCCCTGTGTCCGTGGGATCTGTCGCCCCATGTGGGCACCCCCGATCATGAACATAGACTGGGGACTTACACTGGGGACATACACAGGGAACATAGACTGGAGACATACACAGGGAACATAGACTGGGGACATACACAGGAACATAGACTGGGGACATACACAGGCAACATAGACTTACTTCCACTACATATGTTCTAGCGCCCGTTAATTTAACGGGCTTAATGTCTAGTTGTAAATATAAAGTGTAGGGTGGAGTTATTTTGACCTGATTGGTGCAAGGAAGGGCTGCAGGTAGCCAATGGGGGGGGGGAGGCAGATTTGGTACCACTTGCAGAAGGTTTAGTAAGGTGTAAAGATTACCTGCCACCCTCTAAGTATAGAAATAGGTAAATAAATAATGATACAAGATGTTAGGGTATCAATAAACTAAGAGATAAATATATAACAATGTTGGCGAATAATAACATTGTGATTTCAGATGTCATAGCCGGGTTAGTGGGCTTTGGGTCTTTGAAGTTGGACATTTTGGAATAGGGTTGGTGGGAACTATCAAATGGTGGTATCTGCTGTCAGAGTGAACTGACCAAGTGTGGTGTGCGACCTCAGTGGGCCTGGGGGCAACCTTAGTTGTCCTTAGTTGTCAGTGAGTGGCGGCTGAGGGCCTACATCCACTAAGGTGGCAGGCACTGAGGATCTATATGGATGATGTGATAGGACGTTCAAAAATTTGGAACCAGTAAGGCTGAATGTTTTTATTCGTTAATGTTTTGTATTAAATAAAAGGCGTTATTGCCATTTAAATCCACTTATAGTACCCAGTGTATTATTAAAAGTGTATGATGGGTTATGTGTTGGGGGGATTTTAGGGCCCTCTCACACTATATGCCTTGCGTCGCGTCTTTTCATTGATTTGTTAAAAAATGCAAACTATCCAGGTCATGGGTAATCACTGTCCACACACACTGTGAGACCACAATCCTTCTTTAACCGCCCTAGCGTTATGGACGGCAGCACCTTGTCCAGCGCTTCAACTGCTACTATCGCACTGGACGAGGTGCTGCCGTCCAGTACAATGCGGGGCTCTGGGAGAGCGCATACTCACGCTGTCCTGTGTCCCCGATGCGACATCCTCCTCGGCTGCTCGTGTCCTTCTCTCCCCCCCCCCCCCCTCGCTCCGAATGACGTGATGACGTCACTCGGGGAGGCGGCGGGAGATTTGTACAGTAAATAGAATGAAAGCAGTTTTCTATATAGAAAACTGCTTTCAAACTCCCCCTATGTACTAAATATCGCCAGAATAAAGTCCCTGATGCCCCAGATGTGCCCATTTGCAGTAACCCTTTCTTTCCTGGTGTGATTTTATCACACCAGGTTAGAGAGGGTTAAGTGCAAATAGGAACATCTGGGGCATCAGGGACTTTTTATTTTGGCGATATTTAGTACAAAGCAGCATAGTTTTGTGTCCTAATTTTTGTGTTTTTGTTTTCATAATTTTTTTTATTTTACATAATTGTTTGTTTCAAACATTATTATCGTCAGGATGTCTATAGGACATATTTTGGGAAGTTACAGGCCTACAACATTAAGAAAAAATTACCATTGAAGTCTATGGTGCACTTTTGGTACAGAAATCTGGACCTCAGCAGTGCGCTAGGGAGGTTAATATAGGTTGTTCTACAGAAAGACACACAGAATCATTCAATGAGTATTCCTGCTTTTTCTTTTTTTTTTCTCCTTCTAACCGCTGGGCACAGTTCCTGTGTACAGAATGCAACGTCACAACACAGCACAGCTGATCCACCCCCGTATTTCTGCTTCCTGGTACAGTGCAAAGATTCCATACAGCTGTCTCTTCTTTCAAATCAGGAAATCTTTCTGAAATCCGCAAAAAAGTAGGTTTGTTTTTATGTCCACCTTATTCTTACATGTCATATCCGATATATAATTTATATCCTTTTACTTATATATTCAAATATTTTATGTTTGTAGATGTTGAATTTGCAGAACTCTCCGCTTTTTCTGCTTTTATGTGAAAGACCCATGTTCCGTTGCAGTACAGTGCCATTGTGCTCTGTTTTACATGGACCCTGTGACCAGTACATGCTGGGGGGGTAATTTCACAAATATACAAAGAGACATACGAAATTCATAAAAATTAGATTCCTCTGTATTCTATTGTCTTCCATCATGAGTAGCTGTTCGCGTTGATTCATTGATTCGCAATGCAACTTTACAGCTTCTCTTCTTCATTCTATAATCTTAACCAGTACAAGCCCTGTGTGTATCCATTCAAAATGCACACAGATATGTGTGATGCATGCCGGTAAACAACGTCGAAGCATAATATGACGAATATCTGCCATTGGGAATATCCGAGTGCACATACGAAATATTGCGAATTCTCGAATGACAGATATTCGTTGAATATATTAATATTTGAATATTCTCGCTCAACACTAGTCCAGATTGTTTTATTAGCTCAAAGTTATAATGACTGCATAGACCATTTTAAAGAGACAAAAAATCTAATTCAAAAAGACAAACTCTTAACCCAGTAGTTTCATATTGTCCAGTCTTAGGTTATGTTTCCACTGCTTCTTGGATCTGCTTTGTTTGCACCCATATGGGATGCGTTTGTGATCTGCTTATGGTGCTTTTATGGTAGTTTTCTTATTTGTTTTAAATTTTTAAAAAATGCATAGGGTTCCTAGCCAAACAGTAACCAGACCCCTTTTTGCATTGGGTCTGCTATATCTGAAAGAGGGCAGACCCCAAACAGAGCATAAGTGTTGGTGCCACTTACAGCGTGGGTCCCCCTTCAAGCAAATACAGACCTTGGCAGACCTTGTCGAGTGAGCCAATCCCCTTTCATGTTTAACCAGTCCAGATGCCATACCTCAAGGAAGGGGAACCCCTTATTAACCTCCCTAGCATTATTGGCTTTTCACACGATTTTTATGGCATGAAAAGCTTCTGCCTGGGCAATTGCTTGATTGCTGGCTCCACCCCTGGCCCTCTACACACCGCCGGCGTCTAATTGTGTGGGGAGTAAAGCGACGCCCCTCCATTAACATGGAGGCATGGTGTCGCCCTCTTCGCCGTCACCATTGACGCCAAAGACACAGGGTCGGAAAGGCTCTGTGTGCCTGTGTAGGAAGGTGGATTGTAGTGTGCTGTACCATGGTCAATTCAGGGGTTAACTGTGTCCCCATGAGTAATGTCAGAGATTGTGCTATTGCTAGGCAAAACATAAAGTGGTGTCACTGTAAATGTTTGAACATGTGATATTGTAATCTCGGTGAGCCATCTGGGAGGAGAATAGGAGTCTATATAAGTTAGGGACTTACAGGAAGTAAGGGTTTTCTTAGGAGCAGAGTAGGAGAGAGCAGAGGTGTACTAGATCCCATGGGGAACAGGCCTCAGGCCTGTGGATCTGAAGACCAGGCCTGCGCTGAGATGTAACTAAGGCCTCACACTTGTACCCCACGCTGGGGACAAGGGTAGAAAGTCCTAGCCTAGGAGGGTACACTTGGGTGGAGAAGGCTAGGCCAGAGAGACTGTACCGGCAGATGCTGCTCCCAGATGGCTCCCAGCACTGATGTGGAGTGTACATGGCACTGTGGTGAAATTCCAATAAAGGGGCACCATATTTACAACAACTGAAGGTGTCTTGGAAGTTTATTGGGGGATGTGCGCAAGGCCCTGCCAACCAGAAGAGAGCCTGGTAAACCACTGTTGCAGGTGAGGACCGTGAGGCTTGGTCGCCCCTGTGTCAGGAACAGGGAGGTACTTGTGTGTGTAGGCCTGAGGAGTGTCCGTGGCAACATAGGGGTGAGATTATTGTCCTCCCCTGATTTATCCCAGTACGTGCGGTGCACACGGAGGCAAGTGCTGGGCATGGCTCCCTCTTTCACCTGCAGCTCTGTAGAAATGCTGCAGGCTCACGGAGAGCTGGCCGTTGCGCCCGATCCTGGCACGGGTGCAGTTTGATTCACCATCAAACTGCGCCCGTACTGGCTTCGGGCGTAATGCTAGCTTAAGGAAGGATGCCACTTCCCCACAACCTTATCCTGATGTTGTGGGGGTTCAGGTGGGGACTCATAGAGTATCCAGTGCTACCCTTTAAAAAAGAGGACCCTCAGATCCCTGCTTACCATTCTATGGAATGAGTTTAAAGGTTCCTAGGACCTCTTACCCATTTCCATAAAATGGAAGTCCTAGAAATTAAAAACAGACACATATTGAAAAAATCTTTATTAAAAGTTCTACCCTTCAACATAATACCTGCACGTTTGAAATGCACCAATGTAATCCATCAGCTTCCCTTACCGGGTCAAGTGTCCCACAAAGAGGGTCGGCCACATCCCTGCAGCTCCAGAAATGTGTCATGTCCCGCATCGTACAGCAACTGATGCAGAGAAGCAGAGGGTATATACTTGTATATGCGCTGTGGCGCCAAAAGTGTGCTGCTTGGCACTTGTGGTAATGCGCATTACCATAAAAGTGCTCGCCACACTGTGTTGCGGTACTGCAATGCAAAGCGGCTAGTGTGAAATGGTCCTGATAGTGGTGATCTTTAGATTGGTTCATATTACCTTGCAGATATCTTTCTGACCACCAATCAATATTATTCCTGTTGTTATTACATCCTGACTTTTTTTTTCTTTTGTAGACACACAGAGAAAGATGGACTGCGAACTGCAGAGTTTTAGTGTATGTCGCGCTCCACTCTGAAAAGTGCATTCAACCATTTTGGTTAGAGGTGAGTCATCAGCACATGCCGGGCATGCTTTTTGTAGTTCAACTTTTCATGCATAGGCATAGGGTGCCCAGAGCCGTACGAAGGGAGGTGGGAGGGCACCATGAGAAAGGGTCATGGCCGTGGGAGTGGCCTCAGCCCTCCCCCGGAACGGGCGCGGTTCCAGGCATTCTTAGCCTGGAACCGGAAGAAGGAGAGGACTTTTAGTTTCCGGACAGCACCCACCCACCCATCCCTAATGTTGTTGTTGTGTTTTTTTGTTTCTGTTGTACAATTTTCCGTGTGTTTTTGTTCCTTATGTCACAGCATGGTGGAAGCTCGGCAGTGCCGCTACTTTAAAGTTGATTTTAAGGCAGGTGATGTGCCAGTATCTTAAGGGCAGTCACCATTGTCTATTGATTGTTTGAAAATAAGGTACCCACCGTGCCAGTAGCTAAGGGCAGGTGGCAGGTACAGTGAGGAAGGAGTTGATTGGAGAATGGGCGGCACTGTCGGGGGACCCTCAAACAAATTGTTATTTAATATTTGTTATTTAAAAGGTTATTTAAAAAGTTATGGTCATTATATGACAAAAGTTACAGGCTGTGGCTGAGTCGTATTTCTTCTGCAATTTTCTATATAAATACAACTATCCAAAGAGCCATTGTCTGAGTGTTATTTTAATAGTGTTAAGTGGGTTATGGGAAAGGGTCAGGAATCCTGGGGTCAAGGGCACATATCTACACTATATGAAAATGTTTAGGAATTGTTGTAAACTTAAGCAATGATAGAAATGATGCCAAGTGCTGAGGTGCATAGTGCAAACTGTTGCCAATGCTCAGGTGCTCTGGCCTTAACATCAGCACAAAAAACATGCACAAGGTACCTGATGGAAAAGGGTTTCCATGGCATGCAAACCTACCATCACCAAGCACAACTTTAACAAATTTTGGATGATTTGGTGTAAAGCAGGCTACCACTAGACTGCCTCTCCTGTCTGTCAGTCTGATGGGTACGTCTAGGTTTGGCAGATGACAGGAGAATGTTACTAACCTGATTTGATTATGTCAGTGGTAACATTTGGAAAAGTTACTGATATGGGGATGTTTTCCTAAATGTTGGGCAAGGCAAAATCGGGGGTGCCCACATGGGGCGACAGGGATCGGTTGGCCAGAGAACAGACATGTCCGATAATCTCTGGCCGATGCCATTAGTTATAATGGAGACCGGCATCCCCATAGAAACTAACGGCCGGCACACAAAGGGTGCCCGCCGATGCTATGAGTGATGGAGTGCAGCGTGATGATGTTATCACGCTGCACTCCATCACTGATCTGTCAGCCCCCACTTGGTACGTGTGTGGTGGCTTTAAGTTTGTTTCACAAAACAAACACTTTGAGCTATACTCTGGGACAGTTAACTATCTCTGGTGAGCCTGCTGCAATTGTGAGTATCGGTGGACTCACCGACCACTTCCCCACCACCTTTTCTGTGTCATCAATGCTGCCAGACAGACGGGGGCCTCGTCATTGACCTGCATGTGAATGCAGGCAATGTCCCACATCTCCAACCTCATTGAAGGGAGGAGGAACATTGAGTGCAGGTAAACACTGTACTATGTACTCTTTGATTGCCCGTACCGCATTGTTGAAAACAGTGTGGTATGAGGCAAGAATTGGGTTGGTCCTGCACAGAGCCCTGACCTCAACCCATGTGAACACTCGAAATAAAGAAATTTGGGGAGCCAGGCCTTCTTGCATAAAAGCATCTGACCTCAAAAATGCTCTTCTGGAAACAAGTTTCTGCAGACACAGTCCTAAATATTGTCCTGCCCAGCAGAGTGTAAGCTGTTGGGGCCAAAAAACAAAGGGAAACCAATGCCACATTAATGCCTATGGATTTACAATTGGATGTCATAAACTTCCTGTTGGTGGAATGGGCGGGGTACCAGTCTTTTGCTTTTATGGTGTATATATTGCATAAAAAAGATATATACATTTTACAGTTTAGCTTTACAGCTCTATGAAATTGTTGAGGTTTCGTTTCACAGTGACTCCTTTCCAAATAGTTAATCTACAACTTAAAACAAATGCTATAGTTCAAAAGTGTAACAAACTAGGGTCCAGCACAGTGTCCAGGAGCAAAGAACAGATGCACAAACAGTGATAGTGTAGGAAAGCAGGCCCAGGGGATAGTGAGCACAGGAAGCACACACCAATTGCAATTAACAAATTAACTTTACTGGAACGTTTTGAGCATACAACGGTGTAACTTTTTCAGAATAAATGACTGGAGCCAGTCTTTGATAGTATTGCCAGTTTTATCTGTCTGGCAGCTCTTGCTCACCGTGCGGCCTTCTGTGCAGCTGTATGGTGTGCTGGTAGTCTCCAGGGAAGGGGTGGCTGTCACCAGAATTCCAGGCCCAGTCCCAAGCAGCGGGGGTTCTGCTCTCAGGACAACAACACCCTCCTATACATTATTCCATTACACATCTCTAACCAGTCCCACTCTTTGAGTAACTGTACACTTTCCTGAGCCCCAGCCATGTTGATCCTTAAATTGGGGCCGGACTCCCATCTGTATCGGGACTAGCAAGGATCCCATTCCAATCCCACCCGCACAAGATCATGACAGGACATTGCATGGTCTTACCCGGAGAGCGAGGCTGTGGGATCTGGGCCTGCCTTAGACGGGCCAGAACGGCAATCTCTACCTCTTCCCATTCCTCATCAGTGAGCCGTTTGAGCATTGTCCCCAGACCTCAGGACAACGTGTCAGCATGCTGGTTATTCTTGCCTGGTCAATTATGTAAGGTAAACTCAAACTTGGGCTACTTACCTGTGTTCTAGTGCCACAAGTTTGATGTTGTGTAGGCACTTGAGTGTGGTGTTGTGTGTAAACTTGGAAAACTCAAACTTGAAGGAACTATAGTTGGCTGGATTCCACTCGTAAAGACTTTGGCTCGCATATGCTATCCTTCTTCTTTACCAATACTATCTGGGCTGCCCAAGGCCTCTTGCTCTTCTCCACCACCCCCTGTGTTAGCATCTGCCCAACCATCTGTTTCACTTCCTGGTACAGATGGGGAAGGGGTATACCTCAGAACCTTTCCCATGTGGGGGGGTGGCTGCCCCAGTATTGATCTCGTAGTCAATGCCGTGGAACGCTCCAAATCGTGTTCCCCCCAGGAAGACACTAACGCATGCAGTTCCAACAAGTGGCACAGGGACTGCTGTTGTTCCAGCCTGAGATCTTCTGCTGGCTCAGGTAATTGCTGCAGGATGGTCCTGCCTTCTCAGGAGTCCTGCCCGAGATGCCCCCTACCCAATGATAGCACCGGGCCCTCATATTTCTCTCCCTTACTTACGTTACTTTACCTTACATTTCTTTAGTATGATTTGGGGATCAGTTATCCCGTCTAACTGAGCAGCTGCGTGCAATTCCTCCACCATGCTTCCCGGGGGTGCTCAGGACTTTGCAGACCTGCACCAGCACGCACATATCCTGAACTGTGGTAAGGGGTCTCTCTGCTACTATGGGAAGGGCATATCATATCCTGCCTAGAGGGTAAAAAAAATTCCCTAGGGCCTTTACTACTCCCAACCTCTCACCAGGCAGGCTTTCTTGCTGCTCTAACAGCAACTTTTTTCAGGCTACCCTGCCCAGCTGACAGCCCTGGGGGGTGGTACACGTCCCTGAGGGAATGCCCCTTCTTCAGCCAAATCCTGGATCATGCCTAGCAGGTAAGCAGACTCCCATCACCCCTCTTGCCTAGGTTCCAACCCCAGAACTCAATTTCCATCTAGGTAATGCCCACTATGGCAATGGGTAAGTTATTTGCTGCAGACAGGTTCACCCATGGGGTTTGCGGATCCGTCTTCTTCCCCGGAAACAGCTCCCTGTAGTTCTTCTTCTTGATGATAGTCACTTGTGGCAGGAAACAACTTGCCTATCAAACTTGCCCGTAAACACTGGTGCCTGTCTGCGTTTTTTTAGGAGCCTTCTTGTCTTCCACCCCTGCTGTGTAACTCTTTGCAGCAGGGTGCTCTAGTGTAACCGATCCCGTTCAACAAAAAAGAAACAAAACAGGTGACGTCATTTCTGGTATGCAGATCGTGGTTCTTCTGCGTTCCAAGTACAGGTGCCAGGCTTACCTCTCGGCTGGCTTAGCAGTTACTCTCCCTGCTAATGTCCCGTCCCCCCCCCGCTTGTGCTGATAATGTGTGGGGAGGGGGGGGACGGGACATAAGCAGGGAGAATAACGCCCTCTCCCTGGTAGATCAGCGTGATTTCAAGAATCCAGGAGAAATTCAGGATTTGGCTGGGAAAGCCACATAAAAAACGTGATTTTCCCAGCCAAAACGGGAGGGTTGACAGGTATGCGTTCGTCTTCACCACTGGCCCATGGACAGTGTCGTTACCCTGACCATGACAAATGTAGGAAAGCAGGCCCAGGGGTAGTGAACACAGGAAGCATATATTGCGATGAACAAATTAACTTTACTTTTTCATGATGCCCTTTTCAAGCTCTATGCCCCTCCACCTCCATTCCAACAGCAACAAGTGGAGGCATTCTTTGGGGATGTCTCTCTTATCCATCCCTCTTTCATAAAACCAAAAGTCTGCTGTCCTCCTGGTCATAACTACCGATGTCCTGGTTGGACCGAGTTGCTGCGGTTAAAATGACCATCTTGCCCAAACTCCTTTACGTGTTTCATACCCTACCAGTGCAGGTCCCTGCCTACGCACTAATGTCAATGCAAAATCATATCAACCGGTTCATATGGGGGCTAATCAAACCCAGAATAGCTAAAACTAACCTTTATAGGTTAGGCTTGCCCAACCTAGTTTCCTATTACCAGGCCTCCCAACTACTCCCCATCTTCTCCCTTCATGTCACCCATTCTCCTCCCCTCTGGACCCTTCTGGATCAGGTGGCTTACCCATAATCTCTCTTCAGGTCACACGCCCCTGCTGCCTTTATTGCATCACCCTGCTTTTCCCCCAGGATTTGAATCACCTCAGGCATTCCAGTGGTGGTCCCAACAAGGGTTCCTCCATATTCGTCATTTTCTACAATCTGGGAAGATTATAACTTTGAACTATTTAAAAGACCACAACGCAGCACCTGGCCTGGAATTCTTCCGATACTTGCAAATCTGCCATTGGATCTTTACGCTGCTCAAAGTCATACCCCGGTTGTAATTAGAGTCTTTTTGAATCCATTTGCTGCCACTCGCCATCTGGGCCCAGTCTAGTTACCTTCCTCTATAATCATCTCATTAAACTCGGCTATTCGAGAATTAGCAAATTTCGCGAATATGGCGCCGGATATTTTGAATATTCTGGATATTCGCCATTGGGATGCTTATGGGCATGGATTGCGAACATATATTCGCAATGCGAAAATAAATGTGTAACCATTCATTTTGAAGGTAATTGCGAGGCAAATAAAGAATCAAATATTGGTAGAATTATTCACAAAATATCGCGAATTCGAATATAGCCTATGCCGCTCATCACTAGTCTCTAATGTTGAGGTGATCTACAAAGTCTTATGCGGTGGTATTTAGTTCCTGCTAGGATAGCTCGAATATTTCCCTCCTCCTCCTCCACCTGCTTTAGGGGCTGTGCTAGCGAAGGGGATATGTAACACACTTGGTGGACTTGCCCCTTTGTCTCCACCTTCTGGAATAAAATCTATCATTTGATGTCTAAATTGTTCTGCACTAAATTCACCAAGAATCTCTGGCAGGCTCTCCTACACTATAAAGTTGACTCCCTCAAATGCATACAACGTAAGTTGGCGCACCACCTCCTTATTGCCGCAAAGTTAACAATTGCTAGTAATTGGAAAAAGCTATTTTTACCCCTCCGAGAATTTAGGAACAGAGTAGATACCATTCTACTTAATGAAAAGCTAACTAGTATCTTGGAGGGCAAACATGAGTCATTTTTGGCTATTTAGGAGCCCTGGATTCAGCAATACCACCCGGCCATGACTAGACTGCTCCAGCTCCTGTGCAGCTATCAGTGGAGCCCTAGCCCTTCCAGGGTAAACACTTACATGGGGACTACTGTTTCCTGTATTTACCCAGGCAAGTGGAATCTGCCTGCTCCCATGGGGAATATGACCTGTAGAGGGGGCTGCCAATTGCCTACAGCCTTCTTCAGATTTTGTGGAAGTAAAGATAGGAGCCCTAAGGCTAATAATAATATATACAAAGCTGTTGCCAGCTATACAAATATATACACATTTCATTTACTTCAGAATAGAATGAGAAAAAGTATTTATCCTTTTTACAAGTCCTACAAGACGATTATCCAAATGTCCGAGAGGCAGAGAAATCGAGATATTAGCAAGGAGGTAAAAGAAGCTCCATGCCTATGAATCCTTTATACAATGTCTCCATCATCCATAGTGTTTGACAACAAGCCATTTTTCACCTGTCCACCGATCCCCCCTGACAGGAGAGGCTATACACTAACGCGATAGTCGTACGTAAAAGCCACCCAGATGGTGTCTGAGCAAGTCCCTCACATCTCTAGTGTTGGCAGTGGATCAGCAGACAGGTGAGTGCCTATGTTCCCACTATTCCACCAATGAACGAAGGGTGATTTTATAATATATATTGTAGCAGATAACCTGAGAATAGGGGGCACATAACCTTTGAATCAAAGGTTTTGTGCGGCATAGATATCAGAGGTTTTGATGATATATATCACACAAAATGTGCATTACCATACTACAGTGTTCCCTAATGCTTAAAGTATCATTTAAAACAGTTTTGTTATTTAAAATAAAAAAAAATTGTCTTGTAGCTATGCACGCTGTCCTTTCTTATTATAAAATACTTATACAAGTCAGTATAGATTAAAAATGTTATGTGTGGCCCTTTAGTGATGCACACTTGTGGCCCTCCATATCAACTCAGTTGGCCACCACTGATATAAACCATTCAAGATTGGACCAGCTAGTACCTCACAAGTTAAAGGAACGTAGGCAAACTAACTTTTTACATATTACCAAAAGATCTTTTAAATAACTCTTCTATATTTTTCTGTCTTCAAGGATTCAAGAGAAAAAAAACATGGACAAGCCACCTGATTTGCCTTCCAATATCACTGACTGGACTAAGGAAGATGTAAGATATTGGGTTACAGAATGTCTAAAGATTGAGCAAGATGAAGCAGATATTCTGTACAAGGAAAAAGTGACTGGAAGAGTATTAAATGTGTTTACAAGAGAAGACTTTATAAATATGAAGATCACTTATGGTTCAGCTGTATTATTAACTCATGAAGTAACCAAGATGATCAAGTATAGAAAACCAAGCCCAGCGGATGTTACTAAAAAAGGTATAGACGTGAGTACAAAACAGAAACCAACGAAAAATGAGAAGAAAAAAAGAGCGGATTCAGAAACTGTAAATGAAGTTAAAGATCAGCCGAAGGAAATGTTGAGTCCTGCTGAAGGGCAGCCATGTTGTTCAGAGATTGATGTCCCTTGTCGGAAAGTCACCTGCACACCCTACCCTTTTGATAGCACTCATGAAAGCAAACGGTACACTCAGCACCATTTTTTAATACCAGAAGCTGGCACCTCCAATTATATTGACCCGGTGCATGAGTACAAGGAATTTACCAACACAGGAACAGCCACAGAGGAGGATAAAAAGATGAAATTTTGCAATGAAGTTTTCAGGTTTGCAGCAGCATGCATGAATACCCGCACCAATGGAACCATTCATTTCGGAGTACGGGATAAGCCACATGGAGAAATCATCGGTGTCCATGTCACTGACAGGGAAAAGTACAGCAATTATTTTTACCAAATGATAAACAAATATTTTGAGGAAAGCCAATCTTCTACAGCCAAGCAATGCATTCGCCCTCCTCGTTTTGTGGATGTTCTGCATCAAGAAAACACACAGTCTGATCTAGTTGTCATAGAAGTAGATATAATTCCCACACACGCGTTTTGTAGTTTACAAATATTTCATACCCAACAGTACAGTTACACTGAGGCGAAGTGGGTACAAAATAAGGATGTTTGTTGCTTTGTAAGAGATGGAGAGAGCTCCAAAGACATCTTAGCCAATATAAAACACAAAGATGCAGACTTCAAAGTGTTTTACTCCAAGATGGCAGAGAGGGACGAGGCCAGGAAAAAAGCAGAAGATAACCAAATAAGAAAACAAAAGCAGATGACGGAACAAGGACGCAAACTTGTAAGTTTAATAACAGGAAATCGGGACACGCTGGACAATTCCTATTTCAAGTGGTACATTTTGGTTACAAATAAATGTCATGAAAGTCATCTCGAACATCTGCAGTTCCTGCATGAGATTCCATGGTTTGCCGTGCTGGATTTTGATCCGGATTCTTGCGCAAACGGTTTATGCAAAGTTTATAGAGAAAAGAGGGTGGCTAACTTACATTCTCCACGTCAATATAAAAACATGGATTGTGTCACAGTTGAAAAGCTTGAAGCGCACAAACTCTCCCAACAAACCAGTTGGATCTTCTGCAATGGGAGGCTGGAACTTGACAGTCAAGAGTACAAACCATTAAACAACAAGCTGTGGCATAAGGAGAAAGCAGCCGATGTGAGACGCTTGATTTCCTTTCTCTGCAGAAAAGATCTGATGCAACCTGGGAAATTTCTTGTTGTGTTTTTGTTGCTTTCCACTGTTGAAGACCAAGTGGATCCCATGAATACAGTTTTCAGTGCATTTTACCAGGAACTGAATGGTATGAACGACATCCTGTGTGTTTGTGAAAGCGAACAAACCTTTCATGGATGGAGAGATCTACAATCTACAATTATACCTGATGAGGAAATGGAGGAAAGATGCATTTATAATTTAGACATTGAGAAAATAAATGGAACTCTCCTACAGCTGAAATCCAGTACCCGGTCTTCTAACCGATTACTTCCATCACATGGTAAATCTTCAATTATTCTTCACAGGAAAGATGAAGATCTTATGACTTTTCTCGACATCCTTTGTATTAACGAATGCCGTGATACAGAAATAGAGAAAGATGAGTCTAAATTTGATGAGTTTATGAAGGCTCAAGAAGAGCATTTCTACAGAGGAGGCAAAGTCACTTACTGGAACTTTTACTTCTCATCAGAAAAATACACTGGGCCCTTTATTAAAAGAGACATCCATGAAAAGTTAAGACAATTGATAGAGTCTTCTAACAGTGAGAAAAAAAGTGTCAAAATAATCACTCTCTATCACCATCCTGGGTGTGGAGGAACTACCACGGCCATGCATGCACTGTGGGAACTGAGAGACACCTTCCGATGTGCAACCTTAAAGAGAAAATCAGATAACTTTAGAGAAATGGCAGAAGAAGTAATCATGTTAGCAACCCATGGATCCTCCAACACCGAAGACCATTATCCAGTTCTGCTTCTAGTAGATGACTTGGAAGAAGAAGACAATATATTCAATTTGCAGAGCTGCATCAGAGAAACCATTGCAGGAAAATGTCTAAGATATGAGAAACCTGTGGTGATAATTTTACAGTGCATGAGATCTCAGAGCCCAGAGCAAAGTTCCAAAGATAACTGCACGAAAAGTGTGGCTCTGATTCATGAACTTTCTGAACAAGAGAAGAGAGCCTTTAAGAAAAAATTAGAAGAAATAGAACAACGCCACGAGAAGCCAGAAGACTTTTATTCCTTTATGATTATGAAAAGTAATTTTGATGTTCAATACGTAGAAAATGTGACTAGGCACATTCTAAAAGGTTTGAACAATGCAAGCAAAGAAGCACTGCTGATCTCAATACTGGCCCTCCTAAACAAATATGTGAGTGACTCCACAATTTCTGTCTCTATGTGTGAAGATTTTCTTGGAATAACAGCAAAGCAGACCTTCTGGGGACCTGAAAGTATTGAAGATACACTGGGTGGCTATTTTGCTCTACTTCTCCAAACCGAAGTGGAAGAATATGGAGGCTACAAAGGGCTACGCATAATCCACCCACTCATTGCAAAACAATGCATAGTAGAATTAAAGAACACGTATGGCATGCAACAGAGTAGCATCATGTTGAATATTCTAAAAACCAATGTATTTTACGAAACTATGATTGGAAGAAATATACTTGAAAAGAATGTGCAAAGCATGCTGGTGACAAGACAACGAAAGGAATACGGAGACGAAGCAGACACACTATTTTCACCATTAATAGAAGAAATACAAAAAGACGAAGGCCACAAAAGCGTGGAAAGAGTTTTTCAAGAGGGAACCATGCGATTCAACCAGAATCCATACATATTACAAGCACTGTCAAGATATTTTTATATAAGAGAGAAAGACATTGATGCTGCCTTCCAATGGGCAATGAAAGCAAAGAAAATGTCTCCAACAAATTCCTTCATTTTGGATACTGTAGGCCAGATATACAAGACTCAATTAAAACTAATGATAGCTAAGCAAAACAAAACGTGTTTAAGTGCTCCAGATCTAAAAAATCTTCTGGAAATAGCAGAAAACGCATCAAAAGCCTTTAAGGAATGCCAACAACAAACGGAAAGGCAAGAGACGGAAAGAGATGAGAACGAGAGGGCAAAGCTCAAGGGCTATTATGTTTACAACACCGTAGGATACTCGGGGCAGATAGAGGTTTGTCTTTCCACAGTAGATATACTGCTACAGCTACCATGGTTCAATACAAAAGATAGCCTATCCAGAAGACACTTGAAGCAATATCTCTCTGGAAAATGGGACATTTCCGTTGACAACACAAGTGAAAGCCACAAGGAGATCTGTGGTGTGCTACAAGAATTTAGACACTTCCTAACCAAACTAAAATCAACCTTAAAGGAGACGTTTGATTTTTTGGATGACTATTTTGTGTTTTTTAAACATAAGAGCAACACACAGGAAAGCTTTGAGTTCAAAAAAAGAGAAAACATTGACAGATGTTACAAAACGTACAGGAAGTATTTCTGTGAAGTTAAACTCTTTAACACAGAAGATTTCTCCAATGTCCAAAAAAAGAGCAAGATGTTGCTCATACAGGACTGGAGATTATGTCTGGAATCTTACAAGGCTGATAGGTTCTCTGGAATCTTGCAGTATCTTAATGGTCGAGATGTGGAAAAAATTAAATCTATTGTAGAAATATACAGGTTTCTAATGGAAAAAAGTCCAGACACTTGCAGTGAAAAAGACAAACTAAATCTTATATTGGCAAATATTGTTCTTCATTGCATTTCTGAAAAATCTGACGCAATTGCACCAATTGGAAAACTAAAAGAATATGTCAGAGAGGTTCTACGGAGCATTGGCTTTGATCATAAGACCTCAGATCCTTACTTCTTGGCGTCATTACTTTTCTGGCCTCAAGACAAGTATCAGCTGGATGATGATTTTAAACTCTTTGCTAAGAGCATCAAGTCCATGAGAAAATCATCTAGGGGACAGTACCGGCACATACACCATGCCAAGTACCCAATAGCCCATTTTTACCTAGCCAATAACAAGGGTTTAAAAAGATTTGTTCATAAAGGAAGAATTGACCAAAGTTTCTCTGCTCTTCCGCCATCACATTTAAATTCACTCTGGCAAGGAGGAGAAATCTGGAAAGAGGCGGGAACCTGTGACTTGCTTTCCCGTGTTCAAGGTAGAGTTGAGGGTGACTCTATTTTTGTGGAGTATGGCAGTGATGAAAGAATTACAATTCCAGTAAGAGCTGCTCACCTTGGAGAAATCAGAAGTGGTAAGAGTATTGAGCAAGTGTCATTCTATCTAGGGTTTTCAATTGGTGGCCCAATAGCTTATGACATTGAAAGGAGCTCAAAATAGGAACGGTAAAAAAATGGGTAAAGAGATGGAAAAAAAAGGGAAAACTTGGTGTTATGCTATGAGTTGTGAGAGTTGGCAAAGTTTATGCTATCATGGAGTATTTGTACCTTCATGGTAATGCTGACTCAAGGCCTATGATTCCACTTCATGACGGGACCCCCTCAGCTAAGCGCAGTGATTGGCGGGGATCCCGATGGAGCACATAGACCTTACCTGCTCCGCAGATGCTGTGTTTAGACATCCTCCGATGCAGAGGCTCAGCGTACTCGACTATGTTCGGAACAACTGGGTGCAGTGAAGACACAGCATCGGCTGAGCAGGTAAGGTCTATGTGTTCCGTCGGTATCCACGCCAAGCTAAACGCTTAACGGAGGGGGTCATGACATATAGTAGAAACATAGACTAACACTAATACATTATTTATCAACAAAAGTTGATTTATTTAAAATTTAACTGCCATCACCTATTAATCTCCACTAGGGGTAAATTGAATATCTGCCTGCTGTCAGTTGTTGCCAGTTGGGGTATTGTTAATGGCCCAAATTTGAGGTCATCTGTACCAACGTCATTGGTCTGTACTTTCTTGGAGATACAGAGCTTCCACTACCCCTATGCCACTGGCAATTAATTGGTTTTACACAGTTATAAGTGATTTACCCCTGATGTTCAGAAGAACCTAGAAAACATTTTAGAGGAGTACCTTTTTTTTAATGAATAGAGGTCTAGAAATGAAGAAAGAAAATAAAAGTTTAGAAATTATTTAAGAGCACTCAGACTATAAATGGGTTCAGGTGTTGTAGGGTTCAGTGGGATCAATTGGGCGCCTTTTGTGTCCCAGCCCTTTGTCAACCGGTCATGGCCTTGTAGGAGAACAGTCCCTGCTAAGCCTGCACTGTACCTACTTTATTGTGAGTAGTTTATCTTTTATTTGATCATTTGCAGTATTTAGCTTTGTTGCCATAGGTTGTGCACCTTGTGTCCTTGTTCCTATTTAGTAGGGTAGAGTCAACACCCCCCCCCCCCCAAAAAAAAAAAAGCTGTAGCAGAGGCGCATGTTACCATACATTTTAACACTCTTTGTGAATCCTAGGTCACTTCCTGTGGATAAAATAGTAAGGGAAGTCTCATTTTTTTGGTTTAACCTGAAAAATCTGGAGCAGTGCAAATTATGATAAAGTATATGATATTTATTTACTTATCAACCTAGCCCACATTCAAATGGGGGAATTAATAAGTTCAGAAAGCTGGTCTGCACTCTGCTTAACTCTGCTTAACTATAGAAAATAGTTTGATTCATTACTACTAGCCATTTCTACTACATAACATTTTTAGTATATTACCGATTCCTTCACCTTTCTTTACTCCTCTCCATCCTCACCTACCTCTCCACCCTTTCTACCCTGTTTCTATCCTCACAAACCTGCTTCACCCTTTCTCTCCTCTTCACTCTCATCTGGTGCAATCACATTTAGCGCACCATACACTTCTTTGCCAGACCACCCTCATGAGTTTCACCACTCAGACACGTTGATCCCATTCCTCACAGGTGAACCCCCCCCCCTCTTCAATTCGGTAACCCATGAATTTAATAATTACCTTATATATGCAGATATACGCATGCTGAACAATTGGCGCCCTACCTGCGTTGGGTCCTGGGGGGCCGCTCGTTCTCCAATATTGGGTATTTTCTGAGCCAATGCCATCATTGACCACAGTTTCCACTATCCGGTCTACCCTTATGTGAGTAACACAATCCTAATATACACACCTTTTGATTACTGTTTTTTTCTTTTTTTTTTGACCATCTTCCACTAGCATAATATTGTATGTAACAGCATAACGTGAATATACACCCTCTAAAGAAGTTGTATGTACGAAACGCGTGTTAGGGTAGTTCCCACAGTTTTTGTATCATCATCTCACCTGTACTTACGGATACCATTACGGCTGCTACTATGCATGATTTACTGCGCAATTGCTGATTTGAATACTTGATATTTCGCCACTGTGTTATACAGGATATTTGTTATGTACTCACGGACGTTGTTCTTTATTATTATTTGTATCATGCTATGTCTACTATGTGTACTTTGCCGTTCTATAATTAAAATGTACATTGTTTGCTTTTAACCTTAAACTACTACTCTTACCTTTTAACATTTGGCCTAAAAAGTCCCCTTGCCCCTGGGGTCTTTCCAGAGGGAACCCACGTGGTGTGAGTCTATACTCTCATCAATCGTCTCTATATTCTCTGATTTTGGAATGTGGCCTCTTTTTTGAAAATGCTCTACTTATTGAATAATTTGAGTATATTACAATACTGTATATGTACATTAAGAACATAAACAATCCTTAGCTTTTTTAGTAGTAAAAACACTATATGAACATCTCTTATTACATTTCAATGTAAATATATTGTCACCCTCTCTATCCATTATATCCATAATAGCTTCAACTTTTCTGGGAAGGCTTTTCACATGGTGTAAGGGAAATGTTGCCTTTTCATTCCAAAGAGCATTTGGGTATCATGCACTGATTCCGGATTAGGTCTGGTTTGCTGATTCTTTTTAAGGCCAAAGGCCTCTATTTTATAGAGTTAAATTAATGAACTTTAATCAACTTAAACTTCATCAACTTTTAGGAAAGCAAACATGAATATTTAAAGATTAATATGTAAATATGAATGAATTATTTCAATCAATGGATATTTTTCAAAACATGGTGTTCAATATGTAAATGATTTATAATTGATTTTCATTACTATTACAAAATAAATACTTTTATATAAGTTGTTTTTCTGGCTGTTGTGTTCAAATTAAATTAAGGTGTATTAGTATCTGACAGCAAGTTAGCAGCAGATTCTTAAGTAGCAAGGTTGAGCCTACATGTATCAGACTTGTTTTTCAGCATACCTCAAAGTAAATGGCGCATACACACACCCATGAAAAGCCACATCATCCAACATTCATCAGACCAGGTCACTTTCTTCTATTTCGTAAGTTGACAGTGAATTGTGTGTGCTTATAATTCTTTCACCAGTTCTTTATGATTGGACCACTTTTAGTATATAATGACTATGGTATCTGGATCAACTACATGACCTGCCATTTCAATGTAGGAAGGGTTTTTACAGTATATCCAAAGCAAAAACTGAACATCTGTTCATCTTTAGAGTTAGACTGAGATCATGTCCTGGATAACAGTATTATACCAAATGTGTTTCCTGAACAAACAGGTAACATTTTTCTGCTTTCTGTTAGCCTTTTCACCCAGCAGACTTACATAGAAGAAAGAGAGAGCCCTAAGCACCAATCAGCTCACATATATAACGGTCGGCGCACAGCTAAGAATTCAGCGTTCAATATTCTTCATACTGAATCAAAAAGTGTCCCCACCATCACCACTGGTATCTTTATTTGCAGCCAGATTTCCTCAATCTTTCTTCCCTCACTCAGCACATACTGAAGAGAACATGAAGTTAAGTGTTAACAACTCAAAGAGGAAGTTCACTTCACATACTTTCTAGCAGAACGGTTGTTGTGTACATACAGAGAGTCAACAAGAGTCAAAACATGGGGGAAAATCTACATAGTTTTTAAAGTATTCTTAAAACCCCAAATAAAAATGTTATATATATATATATATATATATATATATATATATATATATATACATTTTTATTTGGGGTTTTAAGAATACTTAAAAACTATGCGCATGCATATTCGGCATTAGGGGAGAAACGGTCCTGCTTATACATAAGAGACAGTTAGCGCAGATGAAGAAAAAATTAATCCAATACAATCATCTAATATAAGGGTTGACATACACAGAGTCAACAAAAGTCAAAACATGGGGGAAAATATACATCGTTTTTAAAGTATTCTTAAAACCCCAAATAAAAATGTTATATATATATTTATATATATAAAATTTTTATTTGGGGTTTTAAGAATAGTAGGTTAGTAGCTTAATGGTTAACAGAAAACGGTATATACGTATGGGTGGCTTCGATCTCCCTGTGCGCCCAGGGAGATCAAAGCCACCCATACGTATATACCGTTTTCTGTTAACCATTAAGCTACTAACCTAATTTACCCTGAATACTTGATTACTACTATTTACTGTATACCTCAGTAGCTACTACTTGGTGAAACCGCGTTTTTCTACACCTACAAAGACCGGTCCTGCTGGTTGCCCGGTCGCCTTTTCTCGGCCCCTCGCTCTTGGCCCATGGTAGCCCCCTTTGGGGGTATCTGGTTGCTGTTGTTTCCATCCGTTTGGCGCTCTATATATATTATCATACACATACGAAACCCATTCAGGATTAAGAACACCCCCTGAGGAAGATAACACACGAAACGCGCGTTGGGGTGATGTGGACCCTGGTTCAATGGGGTCCCATATCCTGGCATTTTGTTTTACAATCATGATTGATGCATTTACTTCTTGTTTATATGCTATATGGACTACCCACTGCACCTATGTGATATATCAACGTCTGCCAATTCAGCCATGCCATGATGTATGTTTTTACTATGTGTATACAATAAACTTCACAAATGTGTTATTTTAATACATATCTCATCTTCTTACTCTCTCCTTCTCTTGGAAATTGGTGGCCATTAAAGTCCCCTTGCCCCTGAATTTCTCGGGGGGAACCTTTACTGCCGTTTGATGTCTATGACATCAACTGTAGTCTTTTTATATATAACATATACATGATGTAGCCCCAGGCTGCATTTCCAAGACCTGGGCACACAATAAGATAATGCCAAAGAGGACTGGTGGCCTGAACCTCCTCTGGTCACTGCTACCTCCCCAATGGCTCTGCAACAAGACCACACTGATGGCTTTCAAGGTAAATTCTAAATGCGCCCCTATTATGAGGTCATGTGCCACAATATCTATTATACAATCATACCCCGTTCGTTGGTAAAATAGTGGGAGCATAGGCACTGTAGCTGCCGCGTTTGTGAAAGCCAATAAGTGACTCAGACGGTGCCTGAGCAGGAAAATTCCAAGCAAAGATTTGTCAGTGGGGGATTGCCGGACAGATGAGTTATTTTGCCCTATGCATTAACAGTTAGGTTTCAGGGGCCGCAGTGGAGAACCAAGAACACCCAAAGGGCCACAGGTTGGGCACCTGGGGTTTAGGGTCTCATGGTCACTGGTGGGTGGATGAGTCTACTGATCTTGGAGCCGTTAAGGTACACAGCTACACCTACTCCATCAGAACTGACCAGACAAAGAAACTTCTAGGGTACAGAACCCTCCCTGATAAACTCCCTGTTTCCAAGGGGATCATGGTCTTAAAAGGGGACAGTACCTCTGCCTGCCTACAGGTGCATTACACTACAATACAAGTTCCTGTTGTCAACACACTGTATATATAGCTGCCCTGGTGGAGCCTAATTCATTTTTCGTTCTCAATAATGTTCAACTTGTTTTTGTGTCTAGAGGTATTTCCCAGCATAGGCAATCCTGAGTCATGTACAAACTATTTGTCAGACTGCCAAAGAACTGGAGAAACGAAACTTGGTAGTTCCAATAATGACACAATACAGTTCCTGACTCTTCATGTAAAAGACACACTTACTTTACTTATTTTTAATGAAAAGGCTGCAGAATGGAGATCTCAGGTTATAATAACTGCCTCACATGAATTTACTGACAAAAGCTGGATCCTTAAGCCAAACTTTCTGAGAAAAGCACTGAAAAAGACCAGTAATTCACATATGTAGTGTGCTAGCACACAACTGTTACCCCCTTGTACACTGCCAACGGACATGCAATGCAGGGAGCATCAGGTGTTGTGGTGCAATGCAGCAGAGAAAGGGTGCTGACACGTATTGACACATACTACAATGGGCTACTCTATATTTAAGCAGCCATATTGGCGTCAGAATGATGTTAATCATATGGCATCAGCAGTGCATAGAGGTTAAACCCTAGGAGAGTCTAAGCGTTTTAAATCTATTTTATTCAGTTCTACCCTTCCACATCGTCTGCACAGTAGAATATTCCAATATTGTATTACACTCTACAATGATGCTCCCTAGCCAAGTCTCTGCCAAGTCTATTTTCCTACCCCAGATATTTTCCTACTCTTACAACTGCGCATGAGCAGATAACTCTAGTTTTTCAGAATTAAGGGGTTTATCGGGTGCCAAGGTTAGGGGTTGGGGAGTAAGAGTTACGTCAGACAGAGGGATTTTGATGTAGCCCATTATATCAAATGAGCCTGTCCCAACATCCGTCAGTGCAATCCGTTGGCCTCCGTTGCGTTAAAATTGACATAGATCACAACGTCTATTTTGGCGCAACGGAGGGCAAGGGAGGGGTGTTATCTGTCACTGACGGATGTGTATCCGTCAGTGAAGGACTTTTTCTGGAGAAAAAAAACCATTTCCTGTATGTCCTGACGGATGCCTGGCGGATGCACTGATGGATGCACCCTTCTGTTGACGGAGGAACCTTGACAGATAGGGGGTTCTGAGGGTTAATGTTAGGGTTGGGGGATTGGGGGGGTTAGATTCATTTTAACCCCTCAAACTCCTAAACTTAACCCCCAAACTGCTAAAACTTACCCCTACAGCCAAACAACACTCCCCCTAACCTTAACCCCCCTGCCCCACACACACAAAACCCCTAACCTTGACACCCGAGATGATAAAGGCTCTCCCTGACAGAAGCTCAAAGAGGAGAAGGATGGAAAGTGTATTGTTGTCCTTTCTTCTGCTGGGCAGAACACACCTTTTAGGAGAGTATGGGTGGCTCTTGAGTGACACAACCTGCGACTACCTGCTAGATATCTGGCTGAGTGTGCAGAAAAGGAGCCTACACGTTCTCAGTAGAAAGTGGGGTGCCATCATCGCCCTCTCCACACTGACCAAACTGGAAAAAGGCTCCGGAAACATTTAGGTAACCTGGTAACCAAGAAGAGACCCCTCTGTCTGCCAGTGGACTCCCTGTCCTTCCTGTGCTGCAGTGTTGTGTGGCTGATTGCAACTTGTGGGGCAAATCTGAGACAAAGAGTTTATGACTATTGTTCAAAAGACCTTTTTTCAGTAAAGTCTTACACTTTCCACTACAAAACTACTTCCCAAATTTAGGTCACTTGACCTTATTTATCTGCCTTGAATCAGCCAGCCATAACCCACAGCTACTGGCTGGGTGGAATAAAGGTAGCCATATACGGGCAGTTTCCTGGCCACACACATCCCACCAATCCGCTGATGGTTGGGTGCGCCAACCTGGTGAGATCGACTAGTAATCTCCTGCATGTCGGATTGCACAGTGATCCGACATGTTGGTAGATATGTTAGTAGATTCCCGTCCAATCCTATTACTTTGGATGCAGGTGGCAATAATGTCCGGCACACAAAGGGTGCCGGCTGATCATCTGAGGGGACGGCTTCAGTGCGATGACGTCATCACGCTGCAGGCTGTCCCTCATCTATCGAGGGATAATCTAAACGTGTATGGCTACCTTTTGGGGCCCACCCATCCTTTCTGTCTATTCCACACTCCATGCCCTTCAGCAATGTAAAAAATTTGCAGTCCTAGACTGCCATTAGAACCCTACGTTTTTTCTATCCAGCATCCCAGGGATCGCCTTAAAGGGGACACAACAAAAATTGCTGACACATACACTTCATTAAAGACCCGTCCCTGAAGATTGTTGGGATAATAATCAGAAGTATCATACAGTCAACCCAACACCATTACAAGTGCATGGGAGGCCGACAACATTACTGCTACTTCCAATGCACCACCAGATTATGTGCGGTCACTAAAGATGCAAAAAAAATGATAAAAATAGCGTGCAAAACTTCAGTTGAGCAAATCATACTTCTGTCCATCTGTATGCACTTCAATGATCACCTCTAGTTGTCACCATGTAACAGGAGGTGCTATTACTAGCAGGTAGATTTTGCAACAAGACCAAAGTGCTAAAAATAAACTGAAAAATCAGCAGGAGGCAGATTTAAAGGGTTTTCCCCAGTCCAAGTGCTTCTGAGTCATGTGGAAACTATTTGTCAGGCTGCCAAAGAACTGGAGCTTTTTAAAAAAATAATTGTAATCCAAAGTGATTCTTCATCCCCCCCCCCCCCCCCCCCCCCCCACATAAAAAATATATGAGTTTGCAGGGACAGCAAACTTTACCCGAGTTACACTTGGGGTAAACGCTCAGGAGGTTAAAGTTTATCTGCTACAGTGTATCATTTTGTCCTAGTATGTACAATAGTAAAAAAAATATGCAGATTGCATGTGTACACACTGTTAAACTAATACTTTTTAAACACTGTTTGATTCCGTGTTGCTATAGGTCAGTGGTTCTTAATCTTTTTAGATCCGCATGTATCCAGCGTCACCATCAAACTAACAGCCAGCAAACAAAGAGAGCTGCTCATCACGTTGCTTTCCACAGCTCATCTGTCAGCCCCCCCTTGCTACATGTGTGGGGGCCTTAACAGCCCATCACTCCTAAAATAGTCAGGAGGGGGCATTACTCTCCCTTTATACTTCCCACCCCGCTTGTTAGCAGCAGCTCTGATGCTTTCAGTGAAATTGGAGACCCCTGTAAAATGGTTGTTTGACCCCCAAGAGGGTCCCGACCCACAGGTTGAGAACCCCTGCTATAGGTCTCTTGGCAGCCACCCTGACCACTTTTTATCTTGCCTTCTTACTAGCAGGTACATTTTGCAACAAGAACAAATAAACTTAAAATGGTTTGTGACAATGTTTGCCATTATCTAAAGGTTTTGCCCAGCCCAAGCCATTCTAAATCCCGTGCAAACTATTTGTCAGGCTGCCAAAGAACTGGAGAAATGAAACTTAACTTTCAACTCTACAGAATGACAATGCAACCCTTGACTGTTCATTTTCCCATGTAGACATAAAAAACTGAGCATTTCGCACGTAGTGTGCTTTTTCAAAAACATTTTAATCCACAGTGATTCCTCGCTCTTCCCATTACATCCCTGGCATAAAAAAACTTGCGCTGTCTCCAAAACATGGAGGTCAGTGGCACCCCCCACTTCGATGATGCCAAGGAGGCGGACCTGTAAAAGATCGGCTGGTACGCTGATACTGTCCATCGCGCGGGTTTGCAGGGGATAAGTGAGTGAATCTCAGGGTGAGTTTGCGGGAACAGCAAACTTACTCCGAGTTACACTTGGGGTAAACGCACAGAGGGTTTAAGGTTATCTGCTATGATGTGTGCTTTTGTCTTAGTATGTACAATGCGTAAAAATATGTAGATTGCATGTGTACACACTGGTAAACTAATACTTTTTTGACAACATTACACGCCCTATAAAAATAAATGGTCAAAATGAAAAAATAATTGGGGAGTGTTTTGAGCATGTCCATGCAATGTGATTGCGGGCTATGACACAAGTGCATTATAGCCCATAAGAAAATTCCCGGCAGTGGCTTAGTCACACACAGAACATGGGTATTTTAAGGCATAGCGATGGCCGAACTATGGCCAGGTCCGTCTGCGAACAGGCGGATTGGACTTTTAAAGAAGTCTGGCTTCCGCGGGCAGATTCAAATTCCCCACCTCTAGGCGGGGAATGTTTATCAGGAAAACCGGAAGTGACTTTAGTGACCTCATATCTGGTCCCTGGAACGCATAGTCCCTGGTCCCGTTTGCTGGATGTGATGTCACTGAAGTCACTTCCAGTTTTCAGAGTGGGCTTTTCACTAGAAGATCGGTTTCTCTACCCGTTCTTTAGTGAAAAGATTCTTCCTCCGGCGGGATCTTACTGCTCCTGATCCTGGCAGAGGAAGAATAGTAAGCTTCTTGGCGAACAGGGCAGGTCGAACACCAGTACTGCTCGCCGGCTAGAAGGAGTGGGAACATCCATGCCTTCCTGCCTTGCTGACAGTTCGACCATTACTATTAAAGCCACTATTAACGCAGTGGACATCGGATACTGTGTATTGATTTAAAAGGTGTATTTAAATCAACTGTAACTGTATTTCTGTAGATCGCAATATGATGTATTTAAAAAAAAAAACTGGCTCTTTCGAAAAGGTTCCCAAAACGGAGTCAGAGAACAGTAGTATTGTTTACAATTATCTGCAATCCTCTGATCAAGTCTAGTACTCAGAGTGTATCCATCATGTCTGTCTCAGCCAAAAGGGAGGGTTTTAAACTGTAGTGCCTCATTCTCAGCGATATTTCTGAAGAGGAAACGGCGGCAGATGGATGCGTTTTTAATTGTTTCGCCGTGGCTGATCTCTGCCATTGAAACTCATTAGGCAAATTCCATTTAGTGGACACATTTTAGGGGGCAATTTTGAAAGCCACCCTACTGTGGACCATGTCAGATAGCGTCCCCTATCAAAAAATTTTGCCCATGTCAATGGACATGGTCATAAATTACATCCCTATTCATTTTTTACCGCGTCCCTTCATTTTCTATGGGTGTGATCGCTCACGATCAGAAAAACGTGTCCAATCGTGTGCAAGATCGTCCGTGGATGGACGTGTTTTTAATCGATTTGCCGCATCCGCAGCAGATCGGTCCCCGTGATCGAATGCGACAAAGCGATTAAAAACACGTCCATCCACGGCCGATCGCTCTAGTAGAAACAAGACCTAAAAGACTTCCTTTTATTATCTTCCCTTATCAGGTAGGGAACTTATTTATATGTAGACTGTGCTGATGTCAAATATATGAGGTTATATAAGTGTTGTTAATATATTATAGGCTTATTAGAGTGTTTTAAGTTTGTTTTCTACTGATTGCAATGTATCAGTAGAATATGGGGCTCCCCTGGGTATTCCAGGGGGGAGCAGGCCCTCTTCTTAACCTGTGTTTGAAAAGTGAGAGGAGGGCTCGATAATGTTCCTTAATAGAAAAAGGGGCCCTGCAAGGAAAGTTTGGGAACCACTGGTAATGACTGACCAATGACTGACAGAATGGCATGTCAACATGTCAAGTCCATCTTATATTATACTTTTGTATTATGTGTAATGTGTTCATATATAGTGTGTTTTACTTGTGGTAAATCCTGTAATATTTTATGTGGAAAGAAAGTTTTATATTTATTTTGTGTTCTTGAATAAAGAATTCTGAGTGATCTTGCTGAAGATGAAACATTATGTCTGAGAGACTTCTTTCTAATGATCTCCACTTACCAGGGTGTAACATACATGCAAGAGAATTACCACAAAACCCTAGTAAGTGTGTGGCCAACATCCCAAAATGCAATACAAGAAAGTTTTAATGGGTGGAGAAACTAGTGGTCCCGGTCTGTCCACACATCAATTTTTTCCCCGCCGAAGTAGGGACAAGGGGACTTTACTTATTTGAGAAATATGATAATCCATCCCAGAAGTTTTATGTGCCGCATCCCGATTAAATATGCGAAAGAAAAATGTTTTATCTCCCAAAATAGGCACATGGGGACTTTTAAGCCACGAATATTGTAAATATTCTTTTATTGATTTATTAAAAGCAACTGTAGAAAAGCGGTGTTACATTTTTTAACATTTTTTTTATTTTATGAATGTGATACCATATCAACATTTCCACTGTAACATGATCATACAAACATTTATTTCAAAACAATACATATTGCGTGTCCCGACGCGTTTCGCGGTAATCCGCTTCTTCAGGGGCTCCATAGTGTAAAAATATCTGTATAAAATTTGAATAAGTAAACATAAAACATCACAGCAGACCTCGACTGTCATGAACATAAATCTTTTAACTACTCACTTGTATAGAAGTATGTAGTGGTTGTGTAAAAATTGGCAAAATCCCAATCATTAAATAGTACACATAGAAGCAGATGTATTTGTCAACAGGAGAACGGGAGGAAAAGACTGTCCTTTCAGAGTAGCCATTAGTAGTATCAATTTCTAGCAGGAGGGATAAAAATAAAGGCATTTATTATTATTATTATTATTATTATCTATTATGACTTTTAAATCAATATGTCCTAGTCTCCTAAATTTGTCTTGAAAATTTGAAAAATAAAATAAAAATAAACATGAATATAATTAGTCATCAGCTAAAGTGATATATATAAAGTAGGTTTAACATATTGTGATTAAAAAATATATGGTTGAAGATATATATCTAATATGTAGCACTAGATGTAACATTATAATGTAGCATTAAATGCAAAGTTATAATTGTATAGTTGTATGTGTGTGGGTGATCAACAGCTATATTGATCAACCCTGAGTTAACAGGTGTCATTAATAACAAAATACCCATTAATTAGAATAACTGAACATAAAAGGTTTTCCAGAGCGCTTATAAAGAGAACACATTTAAATGTAAATAATAGCAGTGAAGACAGGGGCATTCTACCCTAAATTATATATTCATGATTTTAATTATAGTAATGTCTCACCTCCGTATGCAAGTATAAGATGTGTTATATAGTCTCTTCGGGTTCCATTGCCAAAGACCCGGAAGTTCTTAGGTTGGTGTATTTATCCCCCCGCCGTCGCCATGGTGATCAACACCGGACCATATAAACATAGCCGGTCCCCATGAAGCACGACCAGCGAAGGGTAGAAGGGGACTTTACTTGGCCACCTTACTTTAACACAGTACCTCCGACTCAGAGGATTTTAAACAATACAAAAACAGTTTGGTCAAAAACAAGAGAAAAATAGGATGATCGAGGTAATTAACTCAATCATCACAGAGTATTCAAGGTAAGTCCATAGAACAAGTCCATAGTTCAATATAAAACGATTCTTTTAATCTTCACAACGATAAAAACAAGAGTCTGATCCCAGTCCAGACTAAGCAATGCCAGTGATGTCCAATTCATCTGTGTTAGGTTTAAGCCAAGTTCCAACACCCTCAAAAGGGTGTAACATTTACAAGCCCTTAGGTTAGGTTCACACAGATGTTTACAGGGCATTTTTTTTATCATTTTTGCAATAGTTAAACATTTGGAAAAGCTTTCTGTCCTATTTGCATATTTATAGATACTATTTACAATTATTTGGGCATTAGGTTACCTGTCAAGAGAAGTTGTCTTTCAAGAGAAGAGACAGTTTAAAGGCCCCCATACACGGGTCGGATTCCGACCGGATTCCGGCACGATCGATTCCGGGCGCGTGCACGCGAATCGATCGTGCCGGAATCGTGTGCAGCCCACCTTGTCCGATCGATCGCATCCGATTGATCAGGGGCTCAGAATCGGATCCGACAGAGAACCAACATGTTGGTCTTTTTGATCCGATTCTGCACAGATCAGGGTGAGTTGCCATTTGTGAGGTGGAGTCAGAGATGGAATCGGACACGGAATCGTCCCGGAATCCGTTGGACAAGGTGGTATGCTGCGATCGGATTCTCTTAATTGGCCGATCGATCACACCTCCGATTCCCGGCAGAATCGATCGGATGGGTGATCGAGCGGCCATGGAATCCGACTGTGTATGGCTGGCTTAACACATATGTGAAGTTGCATTTGCAAAGGGAAGTGTAATATTGTAACATTTGAAAACTAGACCACCCTTTTGGCATAGGGTCTAGCAAGCCTTTGAACATTCAACTATGCATGTAAAAAAGGGTTCTGTTTTTTTCAGAACCACTTGTACAGAGTCTTTGTTTGTTTATGAAAATTTAAAAGCATGAAAAATGCTCCAAAAACTCCTCCCACCCCCTGAGGATAGCAGGGGGCACCCACATACTGGACAAATATGACTATAGGAAAATTCAACTTGGACAGCTCAACTTTATTTGAGGTATAATTACTTTAACTTAAAGTTTGTTCACAATTATGCAACCAACTTGATGTACTTTTCCAATTGAATATTTTTTTTATTGTTAATATTGATTGTTTATTTTTTTTCTCCCCCAGATAGGTTTGACAATTTCCAAAAGTATTGGGCACCTCTCCAAATTAATGAAATTGGGACTGTAAAACACTTCTATGGTCACAGGTGTATAAAAATTACACCTTAGCATGCAGATGCTTCTGCAAACATTTTTGGTAGAGAGGGGCATTTTCAATTTTGATGTGTTCTCAATGCATTTGCTTAGTAATAATTAGGAGGTATATGAGCTCTAATAAGTGGCGACATTAGGCAGGTGTGACAAGTGTGGCCCACACTGGATAACATAAATTTTAATGGGGGGGGGGGGGGTGAATCCCTGTCTCATGTAAAGACAAATGAGGCTGAAAGCTCTACTTCATGTTCTCCTGCCTACTGTTTATTGCACCTTTTAATGGTACAACACTGAAGATATGACACATGGAACATGGAAGTTCAGCATGGCACCTCATGACAAAGAACTCACTGAGAACGGGAAAAAAATATTAATCGATTTTAAATGTTAATTAATCGGTAGGGTCCACAACAGGTGTCAATTGCAGAGTCAAATGCTGCACCCCCATTCTTCTTAAACACAATTTAAGCTCTATGGGGACAAATGTTTACAAAAAATGTCACTTTCCCCAAAAAAACACCAGTTGGTCAGACTGTGATGCAGCGGACGGTGTTGAAGTGCATGTTCAGCTGCATTTTTAGCCCACTTGTTCTTCCAATCCAAAAATCTCAGACATTTGGACCTACTGGCCCCTTCTTTATCCATCCAGAGGCATTTGAGAAATAATTCTCATTAGCCCAAGGGTTCTTGTCCATTAACAAACTGATTGCCGAGATTTTTTCTTGTTCAAGCTAAGTTTTGGTTTATTTAATTTAATCAGCAATTTTTTTAACATTGTGTCTCAAATGTTATTATAATCAGGATGACTAATAGAAGCATTGCACATTGCATATTTTCCACAATTATTACGTTTTACTGCTGTTCTTTATCTTTTTAGTGTTCGCAAAAAACTGACAATGACTGTTGCTACACATTTTAATCTCAGTTTATTACACTGGGCTGCATAAGGAAAACACATCCTTATGTAAACATGGCACAAATGTGCATTACCAAAGTACAGTGTTCCTTGCTTGAAGTATCATTTAAAATAAGTTTTGTTATTTAAAAAATGAAAAACAATGTCTTCTAGCTATGCATTTTTTCCTTATAAAATGCTTATACAAGTCAGTATAGATGTCAAATGTTATGTGGGGCCCTTTAGTGATGCAGAGAGCTGCACTTAGGGCCTCCATATCAACTTAGTTGCCCACCACTACTATACATAAAGATGGGCAAGGCTATAATAAGTTTGCCAACACCCTGAAACTGAGCAGCAGCAAGGTGACCAAATCTATACAGCAGCATAAAAGGACAGGTTCTCCTCAGAACAGGACTCACCATGGTTGACCAGAAAAGATGACTGCACACGCTCAGCACCATATGCATAACTTAAAATTGAGTGCTGCTGACATTTTTGAAGAGGTTGTAGGGGTGGGTGGTCAGCCTTAAGGTTCAGACAATAAAATGCACACTGCATTAAATATGTATGCATGGTTTTCCTCCCAGAACGGAGCCTCCTCTAGATATGATGCACAAGAAAGCACCATAATGATGGCCAAAATCTTTGATGGTTTACCATGAACATCAGGTGTTCACAGTCTGCCAAGTGCGCGAACAGTTCCGATGTCTGATCCATCTCCTTTCAATTACATGGAGGCAAAATCTGACCCGTCACCCCATTGTGATAACCACCCCAAACACACCTCCACCATAATCATTGCATTGCTAAAAAAAATTTATGGAAAATGTATTGGACTGTCCAAGTATGTCCCTAGACCTAACCCCTATTGAGCATTTGTGATGGCCAAACTGTCCACAAGGCGAACATTCCTTGTAGCCGGCAAGCTGTACGGGTGTTGACCTGCCCCGTTCGCTGGCAAGAAGGAGCTTATTATTCTTCCACCGGCAGGATCAAGAGCAGTAAGATCCCACCGGAGGAAGAATCTTTTTACTGAAGAACGGGTAGAGAACCCAGTCTTCTTGTGAAAAATTGTCTCTGAAAACATCTGGCAATCGGAACCAGGCACTATGTGTTCCATTTACTGGAAGTGAAGTCACTGATGTCACTTCTGGTTTTCCTTATTCAAATTCCCTGTGAATAGACAAGGAATTTGAATCTCACCGCGAACAGGAGGACGTTGGACTTTTTTAAAAGTCTGATCCGCCTGTTCACGAACGGACCTTGCTGAAGTTTGGCCATCACTATTGAGCATCAGTGGGACCCCTCAAACAAAAGGCGGAGGAGCACAACGTCTCTAATATCTGCCAGCTCTGTGAGGCAAAAAAAGGTAAGTTAAGGAAGTACTGCAAAATAATGACGGCCACACAATATTTTATATATTATATATTTTTGGGGGCCAGCACTGTATTGTGCCATACATGTTCATGCTGTTATGCAGGGTAAACAATATATGTTTTAAATGAAAAGTATTCTCAGTGTTTACATGAATTTATGTATGTTTACCTTTTTTATTATTGGTAGATCATTCTGACTGTCAATGTAAAAGTAGCTCACAAGCCAAAAAAGTGTGGCCACCCTGTACACTCACTTTTTTACACTGTATCAAAGTGTCATATCTTTAACATTGCCCCATGAGATTATAAATTATTAACCACAATATGACCGATGTACTTGCTTTTATGACATGCTGTACTTTGGCTGCTCCTCCAAGAATCCACCCATCATGATTTCCACACCCTTCAGTTTTTCACTTCATTTAAAATGCGAGACTTGTTGTTTGTTCTTGTAATCCTTTAGCGATGAGACACTAGCTCTATGTGGACGATGTAGAGAATAAACACACTCCAGATCCCCCACGGTAAGTTATAAGTTATGTAAGTATGTAAGTTATTTTCATTTGCTTTATAACTCTGAGTGTTGTATAGAAATATGAAGTTTCTTGTCTCTCAAATCAACTAAATATAGACCATTCAACCGTTCCAACAAAAACAGAAATGCAATTTTTAAGATGTAGGATTTTAAAGCTGAAGTTTAATCTGCTCAAATTTTATTTTCCCTGGTTTGCTCTTTTTTTTGTCTCTAGGTATGAGATTTACATTCACTTGCCTTGCATGAGCTGCATGTTTGAGGTCTGCTCAGAGTGGCTCAATGATACCGAGGTCAGTAGTCTGACTACTGGCAACTCCAGAACCTTCAATTTATTTTGCTTGTGTTTTGCGAACATTGTCATGTTGGAATGTACAAGTACATGCCATGCGCAGCTTCTGGGCTGATGTGTATAGATTTTCCTCAAATTACTGCATTCATATTGCCATTAATTCTGAAAATTTTTCCTGTGCCTTTGTAGCTCACACATCCCCAGAACATCAGCCATCCACCACCAAGCTCCCCATACACGTCTAGATTTTATGTCCAATTAACTTGAAAAGATACATTGGGTCTGTGAAATTGGTGATTGATTGATTGTATGTTTGCCAACTGTAGTATCAGATATTTGATCAACATTTTTGGGATCGACTGAAAGTGTAGTCAATTTCAATACAACCAATTTACAAAATGTCCAATCCTTTTTCAATCAATTGTTTTCCCAATTTTAATTGTTTAAGGTTGATCTAACCATGTGGGCTGCCAAAGATCAATCAACCAAAAAATTTAATGAATTAAGTTTAGACTTTATTGATTCTCAAATGTAGCGTTTATGGTTGTGGACAAGAAGTAAAATTTTTGTCTCATCACTCCAAATAACTTTGTGGCAATTTTCCACCTAATTACAGTTTGAACACTGCTGATCCTTTGAAAATTGTTTTGCTTCACAAACAATACTCTGGAGGAAGCGTATGGCATCTCTGGCGTCCCTGCCTATCCTTCCTGGTTCCAGGCGAGCGGGGGTCAGGTGGGGTTTAGACTGAGTATTTGTCAGACAGTGATTCAATCAGAGACACTGTTCTAATTTTTCTGTTCTCATATTCGTGCACAATCGAAGATAGATCTGATCACAATGTTCAATATTTTTAATCGAATATCAATTGTGTCATTATTGAATGTATACACTGTACTTTTGTTCGACCTAATGAAATTTCATTCGACTTTGTTTGATTTTTTAACAAGAAATAGCTTCATTCAAATTTTTTAGATCAAATAAAAATTATCGAATGAAACAATGGTACGTTTGATTTACATTAGTTTTTTACAAGATAGATGGAAATTTATCAACACATCCGATCAGCTCTCGAAAGATTTTTTGTTCGATATCGTTCACTTTTGTTCAATGTTGGTCAAACAAAATCGGTTTAAGATTTACGTTTGAATGGTTGAAAAAATCTATCTTTTTGAGTCTAGCAAACGAAAAAATAGACCTTTGTATTCCCACCTTTATATTACTCTCAGTAGCTCTTTTCCAATCCTAATCACAACACAATTTAAATTACCCAAATAACCCTGATTAAAAGATTGATATCATTCATACAACTTGACACAAAAGAGTAAGGTAATATTTACACAGCCCGGGAAACGAGCAGTCGCTTGTCCTGAAGCCACTCCTCTGATATCTTGGCTGTGTTTTTAGGGTCATTGTTCTGCTGAAAGATGAACTGGCATCCCAGTCTGAGTTCAAGAGCACTCTGGAGCAGGTTTTCATCCAGGATGTCTCTGTATATTGCTGCAGTCATCTTTATCCTGACTAGTCTCCCAGTTCCTGGCACGGAAAAACATCCCCACAGCATAATACTGCCACCACCATGCTTCACTGTCGGGACTGACCTGGTGATGAGCGGTGCCTGGTTTCCTCCAAATGTGACACCTGGAGTTCAATCTTTGTCTCATCAGACCAAAAAGTCCTTCAGGTGCCTTTTGGCAAACTCCGGTTAGGCTGCCATGTGCCTTCTACCAAAAAGTGGCTTCTGTCTGGCCACTGTACCTTACAGGCCTGATGGTTGCCTTCTTGAAGGTTCTCCTTTCTCCACAGAGGACCTCTGAAGTTCTGGCAGAGTGGCCATTGGGTTCTCAGTCACCTTCTGGACTTAGGCCCTTCTCACCTAATACCTCAGTTTAGATGGCTGGCCAATTGTAAGAAGAGTCCTGGTGGTTTCGAATTTCTTTCACTTACGGAAGACGGAGGCCACTGTGCTACTTGGGACCTGCAAAGTGGCAGAAATTGTTCTCTAGCCTTCCCCAGATCCTGTCTCGGAGGTCTACAGACAATTCATATGACTTCATGCTTGATTTGTGTTCTGACATTTGTGTTTAACTGAATTTACCACAAATGGACTCCAATTGGGCTGCAGAAACACCTCATGGATGATTTGGAAAACAGGATGCACCTAAGCTCAGTTTGAGCTTCATGGCTAAGGCTGTAAATATTTATATACATGCGTTTAGGGGACGAACCAGGTAACTAGAGAACATGGAACAGCCATAGTACCTGAGCTCTTCTACAGAGGAGATAAAAGAGGAGGAACTCAGGGCTTTGTCACCTTTTGTTAGTGAAGCAAGGTGATACATGGGCAAGGGATACATGGGTGAAGGAGAGAGCTGACCCCCGGCCTGTCAAGGTAAGTGTGCAAGTGTGCAGGTGGCTAAGCGGCAGAAAAAACCTTTGCCTTGGGTGAGACCCAACATGTTGACTGCGCTACAGCTGCCAACGGATATTGCAGAGTGGACTGGTCCCTGGCTACCAGTGAGTAACGCACAGTTCTCAGCAATTACTGGAACTGACTTTGTGGCACAGAGAGTCCTCTGCAGGAAACGGTATCAGAGTATTGCAGGAAGGGTGATTATTGGACTTTACTGTTCTATGGACTGGCTATGGCCTAATCCAAGTTATTGTTTCCCCTGTTCCTTCCATAAAAGGTGAACTGGTTTACCCTTCCGGTGCCTGTGTCCAGGGTTCACTACCCCTGGCCCTGCCTTGCAGGGAAGTGACAATAAGACAACACCAAGAAACGGCTGCTCCAGCAGTGGCTGGCATGCCTCCTGTAGCCGTGGCCATGTTCTCGACCAGGGTCTTGCCTGACTATCTTTTGTTGTGTCACAAAGTCCATATAATGGGAGTCTAAAGCAAGGAAGAAAAAGCAATAAAAATTTGTGTCATGTATGGTCTCTTATGCCTGCCATACAGACGCCGATGTATGCAGGCAGACTATCCCCGATGTCGCTCCGGGAGGCTAACGTGATGACGTCATCACGTTAGCCTCCCATTGCATTCTGGGGCCCCACAATCGGCCAGGCACCCTTTGTGTGCCGGCCATAAGCAGCGATGGAGACGCCGTCTTCATTGCTGCTTATGGCAATCGGCTCCCATCGGCTCAGATTTTCCGACATGTCGGATCTCTGGCCGGCCGAGAAGTGGGGCAACAGGGATCTGTCGCCCCATGTGGGGACATGCCGATAAACGGCCGGATTTTAACCTGACCGACGGCGAGAGCGCGCACGCCCGTCGGTCAGATTAAAATCCGTCCATTTATCGGTATGTGTATGGCCAGCATTAGCCTCATAGAAATACACAGTTCACACCGGAGACAACATGATTGTGTTATTCAATTTTATCTATGCCCCCCATAGCTTATCACATTTTTTAGATTGAATTTGTTGTTCTTAGGTGATCTTGTACAAGGGTACCATTTTATTTACTAGTGAAAGCCATTCCCCAGAGTAGGGGGAGATGGTCTCCTCCAAGCGAGTAGTATTAACTTTTTTGCATAGAAAAGAGCTATGCAAAATAATTGTTTACATGCAGGGGATAAGTGTACAGGTGTAAGTAGCCCTAGATGGCAGACTTTGGGGTCTGCTATATTGGGAAAATTTTACTTAGTTGTCAAAAAAATCTAAAAGGTTTGTCCAGTAAAATTTAATAAGTCAAAAATCCCAAAAACAATGCATAAAATCCCCCACAAGAGAGCAGCACAGGAGAGTTTTTTTAACCCAGAGAGTGGAGCTTCACTGGAATGAAAAAACTTTAGTTGAACCACTCTATTTCAAGAAGAGATTAAAGATGACATAAGATTCTTAATCGATAATAGTTAACCATTTATCTTTGATTTATTGTACATAGTGGTAGAGAAGCTCAACAAAAAACTACTACTAATACAGAGAAATCAAACCAGAACCATCATCCACCTGCAGTACTGATTCCAGTTTAGAGGTGTGTAGAATCACATCAGAACATGTATCACATGTCTCTCTGGTTAGTCCAAAAAAGGGTAGAAGGGTGATCATACAGATCCACAATATTCGGATTAAACCATAGTGGGCAGTTAGGGTAGAGGTGCAGGGTAGAGGTGCCCTACAGATGCGTCAAACCTTTTTTAGAATGGAAAGTGTAGAATGGATCAGGGAGACAACGTTGGCAGTGGTGGGGAGACCATGATAAGGAAGTCTGCCTGGAGAGCCGTATGGCTGCACCAGGCAGGCCTCCAGGGAGTAGCAAGCGTTGTGAGTAGATGGATGGAGCCAATCATAGATGGACGTTAACTGTGAAGCCAGATAGTAGAGGAAGAAATTGGGGAACGCTAGCCCAGCATATTCCTTTGGTAGTGACAGAGTTCCCTTGCCACAGAAATGAGGAGCATGCAGAGTCGATGGTTTTAAATATCATCTTGAGTATTTGGTAGGGGGGCGTTGGAGAAAATATATAGAATTTTAGGGAGGTATATCATGTTTATTAGGTTTACCTTGCCCATCAAATCCAGAGGTAGGCCCATCCAAACTTTAAGTCATGCGGTAAAGCGAGTAAGTGGTTGAGGTTATTTTTCACATTGGAAGAAGGGGGGAGACTCACATGGACATGGTTTTCTCCCACACTCCAAAGACATGCAGTAGGTTAATTGGCTTCCCCAAATAAAAAAAATGACTATAATTGCTCTGTAAAGTGCTGCATAATATGTCGGCGCTATATAAATACAAGATAATAATAATAATGAAATGCCCAGACAGTGCCACCCATTCAACCTTTCTTTGACAACCTGTACTGGCCACTAGCCCTTAAATACCATCTCGATGGGTCCCTTTAACTTCAACTCCAGAGAGTGACATAACTGAGACATAAGCCCAGCCAACACTCTTACCATATATGTGCCAAGCTTCCGCCTGCTGTAACAGAAAGAAAATAAGGGAAATACAGCAAACAAAGAGCAGACATACGCAACAACCAAGAATAATAGGGGAGGGAGGATGGGTGGGTGACGATCACGATCTAGTCCAAAGAGGAAAAACTCCCTGTTGGGCCAAGCTTTATAGACTAACCCCCTCCCCTAACGAAAGGCCAGCCCACTTACCTCACTCATCCTGACATACTCAGGCCAGTCCCCTGGGTCAAGGTGCCCTCCTCCAATGCCTGTGTCCCGGAACCAGGCAAGTCATGACCCATGGATGCCTGAGACCCTTGTCCCTTTAACATTAAACATAATTTAATATAAAATAACAACAGAGGCGGTATTATCTTATAAAAGTACAAATAACTTGGCCATAGCCAATCAACAAAGATTATTTAACCTCCTGGGAGATGCATCATGAAACTCAGCCCAAGTTAACTAGAGAGCTTCTCCGCTGTCCACCAAATTCCTCCGGCGGTCGGGAGCATTGGCATGTATGCCAACGCTTCTGGGTCTGCCCCGGATCCCGTCACCAGTGACGTGAAGGGGGCGGGGGTAGGCGGCGCCATAGACCTCCATGTTAATGGAGGGGCATCGCCTTTTTTCATCATACCTTTATTTATGATTCTGAACCTCCGGCTGGGCAGGCAATCACGGTGGAGCATGTTGTGCTCCGCCACGATTGCCCGTGGCACGGTTATAAAAAAAATCGTGCCACGTGTGCAACGCCCAGAAGGTTAAATAGAGGGGAAATGCCCAGACAGCTTCCCCCTTTATCTCCTTCCCTCTCTCCCTCCTTAATGTGTGAGAAGAAGACGATGTGATGGTAAGTGCTCACTAGAGGCATCCAGTGGCTGAAATCGGTATTGCTGCACAAACACATTAAATAGCTGCACAAACACCTGCACTTTATAATGTAGACACTACTGTAAAAGTAATTTTTTTAAGATTGCCAAAATTCTTTAAGGTTTTTATTGTTAAATGTCTACAATTTTAAAAGTAAAAACCATGAAAGGTTGCAGTTAGGGGTGTGAAATCGGGAATGTAAATTACTAATCTAAAAAAAATGATGCTTAGGTGTCCATAAGTGAACATGGGGACAGTGCAGGAGCATGATCACATAATGATGCTGTTGGCCCATCTCTAGGCATTTCCTCTGCTTATTGCAGGTAACTAGTGTAGGGGAGCCAGAGCCTCTTGTCACCAGCTTTTTTGGGCATTTTTGTTCATTTATATTAACATATTTGTTATTATAACAAATACCGTTTTTTATAGTAAATTTTCCTAATTATTTTCTTTCCCCTGCCTCACATATGGTTGCAAGGGTATTAAATACCTGTGCCAAACAGCTGATACAGGCTTTTATTCAGGCTTTTTTGACCTAGACTTTATTAAGTTCATACAGTGCATCTTGAAAGTATTCACAATGCATCACTTTTTCAGATTTTTTTTATTTTACAGCCTTATTCCAAAATGGATTACTGCATTTTTTGCCACATAAGACGCACTTTTTCACCCCTAAAATTGGGGGGGGGGGGCAAAAAGAGCCTGCGTCTTATACGCCACTCGGCCGCTGGTGGTCGCACCTTGTCTTCCCGCCAGCTCTCTGGCACAGAGATTAGCCGGGGAGCTGGAGGAGCTTTCAGATGTGAGATGCCGGCTGATGTCCAGCTCTCCCATCTGAACTGTGTATATGCCTATGCCAGCCCTGAACTGGCATAGGCAATGAACTTGCATCTATACCTCTCTCTTCTGTCCGTGGGAAGTGGGACAGCCTGCCCCCCTTCCTCCTGCAGATCAGTGTAGAGATGATGTCTGTTCAGCTGAGAAAGTACTGCTGCTGGCTGAATTGAATATTGCATTCACTGAATATATAGCATTAACCCAATTGATGTGAAAATGTATTAAATCTTTTTTTTTCTGGTTTTCTGCCCTCAAACTGGGTGTGCCTTATATGCTGGTGCGTCCTATATGGCGAAAAAAAAGGTAAATTCCTTTTTAGTTGTGGTTTTGACAAATTCATTAAAAACATAAAAAATAAGTGTATAAGGCAGCACTAGACTCCCAAAGGGGTTCAGCAGTATCCCCTATTGGGCCCATGGCCTGGGAAATCAACAAGATCAGATCTGCGGGTGTCCCCGGACAATCGAGGCTCATGACAAGGGGTGGCGACACAAGAGGAACACCCTCTGGCTGTTGGACCCTAGGGATTGACTTTTAAACACAAAATAAAAAAAAAACACAATACACAGTATCTACCTGGCAGCAGATCAGATGCTGGATAACTGCTACACAAAAAAACAAACATACCTTACTTTCCTCATGTTCATTTCTGATGCCAGCATCTTAGATCCTGGAGAGGTAAAGCCACATCCACCATCACTGGCCCCCTTCTCCCCTCCACTCCACCTCCCCTCCTACAGAGACTAGACTGTCTCCTCTCTTTTGGAGCTGGAGTGCTGTGTGTGGAGGGGAGAATCGTTCATCACTGGTATTAATGCAAGACAAGGCAGGCGAGAGTTCCTACAGCCACAAGGGGAACATGGTAGAGATGTCCTAAATCCCATTGCGGCAACCTCGGCGAGACAGTGGAAGGGGCGCGCTTGGAAAAAGCACCCCTCCTGCTGTCAGAAAAAGTATTTTTATTACAATTGCGGATCCCAGCCGTATTGGCCAGTATCTGAGCTGCAGCCAATACTGCTGAGTGACCTATGAGGTGGTAGGCCCACTCTAAATAATTTACGGTGGAGATGACAAATGCTCCTCCCCCGTCTCCTCCTTTCGAACATCAAACATGGGCGTTCTTAGTTTGGGGCGATTTACCACTACACACAAGTCTGGTTCCTAGGCCGTCTGCAACTTGCTATATTGGTGTGTGCCTTTCCTTCCGGTTGCCATCCTTCTTAGCGATTAGTTTTCACAAATTCTTGGTCCACTCTCAATCTCCCCATCTGATCCAATTCTGATCCACAGAATTGGTATCAACCCAGGACCACCCTCCGGGCAGAATAACCCTAAGCTTCAGGGGCAGCCCCTGGTGCAGCCAAATAAGACATGGAGAGCATCCCTTCTGCACATGACCCCTAGGATTGAACTACACCAACTCCGACACACGTCCATCAGCTCCCTCTAAACCTTGCAGTGTCTGAAGTAATGTGTGATTTAATTATGAGATCTCTGAATATCCATTATTTCACACAAGCCCAGTGTAAATCGATCCGCTGAGGGCACCCAATACGGAAATTTTTCCACACCCCCATAGCGGCTGTTTTTGCCTTTTAATCTCTAGTGAGCACTACCACTGAGAATTTGGAAAAGTGTTCTATCATGACCAGGGTGTGATTGTATCCAATCACATGTTGGTTGTAATGGATGGAAATGTCAGCAAAGGCAAAAATGGGTGCAGAGATTAGTTGCCCTTTTAAAAATTTAAAGGCCTGCTGGTGCTATGCTTCCCACTGTACTAGAGCATTCTGTCCTTTTCACTCTGCCAGCCTTAACAACTGATGTAGTGGGCCACATGCTGAGCAAAGCAGGGGATAAACCTTCGGTAGTCTCCGCCCATCCCCAAAAAAGCCCTCACTTCAGCAACCATACGAGGCGGAGCACACTCTTGAATTGCGGCCACCTTGTTAGGGTTGGACCTTATGCCCTCTTTGGATACTACATGTCCCAAAAACTCAATGGAATTTCTGAAGAGATAGGACTCTTTTGGCTTCAACCTATATAGATATAATTGGGTCAGCACCATGTCCTATCAGTGTAGGTGTTCCTTAAAAGTAGTAGAAAGCATGACGATGTTGTCCAGGTAAACATGTTTGAACACGGTGCGAATGGAATGCCAACTCCCGCAGGACAAGTTAGCGGATCTGAGGCAGTTGTTGTCCTGTTATCTGGTCTGAAATTTATGCTCAACCGAACCCAACAGGAGTATCAGTCATAGTTTATGTAAGAAATTAGTTGGGATACGCACTGAAATGTCTGACAATATGGGGATACTGCTGAAAATTTTTTTGTGAGATTAAGAAATGAGTGCACTGCACTAGGTAGAACACCTGAGCTATACACAGCACACAAATTCCAAAAAACAGGATCACCCACAAACAGAAAAGGTCTTTTGTGGGCCCCTTGTAGTTGATGATGGTAAACTCCAAGTACCAGCACACCACAGCTATACACAGCCAACAGGTCCAAAAATACAGGATCACCCACAAACAGAAAATGACTTTTGTTTGTCCCTATTGGCTAAACTACACATGGCAGAACACTTGTGCTACACAGCACGCAAGTACAAAAAAAAGCAGTCCTTAAAAGCAGTCCTTAAAAGGACTTTTGTGGCTCAGTAATTGATGAACTGCTTGTAGCTGAACACTTAAATATAGCTAATGATTACTGGATAGAGTACAATACCAAACTATCTAAGCTATCAGTCAATCAGCATTAGCAGTAGCTCTCTCCCTCCTTAAAGCTAGCCACACACGGGTAGATTCCCGTGCAATCGACCACCAATCAATCACAGC
>CM070036.1:150670860-150681642 GCA_036250615.1 Ptychadena robeensis | reverse complement strand
ACGGCATCCGATCGGGGATCGGATCGTGCAGGAATTGGTACGTGTATGCCCAGCTTAAGGCTCCACAGTCATTTTTCAGCCCATTCAAGAGCCCATAAAAGGCAAATGCGTTTAAGATAAACAGAAGTCTATAAGGACATTTAAAAATAAATAAAAAATAAGTAAATAAAAAGATTTATTTAACAAAGAATGGAACCTTTGCACCTTTGTTAGATGAACGCCTCATATCATGTTTTGTGATCGTTCACATGAATGGAAAGCTCTCCAGAGTAATTTTTCAAGCATAAATGAGTGTGAAGATTTTACCTAGGCAACCCTGCCATACCACTTCTTAAAGCTTCTCTCTCCTTTGACTTGCACTTATCACTACTTATTTAAGCTTTAAACCATACCTGTCAACCCTCCCATTTTGGCCGGGAAAGTCAAGTTTTTATGTTGCTTTCCTGAGCAAATCACGATTTCAAGAAATCACAGATTTTTCCCGGATTCTTGAAATTGCGCTAATTTAGCAGGGAGAGGACGTTATTCTCCCTGCTAATATCCCACCCCGCACATTATCAGCACAAGCTGAAATGCTGTGACATGACCTTAAAAGAGCAATTCACACCAGAAATCCCAAGAATATTACTACACTGAAACAGTTTTGTGTAGAGGAGTGGTCCAAAATCCAAAGGTTCACATACTTTTTCCACCCGGCACTGTGAATGTTAAACGTTATATAAATATAGAATGTTTGTGTAGTATGTTTTTCTATTGGTGTGACTTAGATGAAGATCAGAGCACATTTTATGACCAATTCATGCAAAACTCCATGGAATTTCCAAGTAATCCTGTAATCCCACTCCTTTTCTTGCAACTGTATATCTCTAAAAATATTTTTGATGATACCATGTTTAACAGCTTGGCAATTAGTTAGCAAATTCAGCTAGTCGAAATTTAGTGAACATTTCTTGACCATACCTACCCAGCACACCCAGAGCTGTCATTTAAGTGACTCGCTTTAGTATTCCCCTTCTCTTCCGGCAGCTACACAAATGTAGGTAGGTGAAAGAAGAGGCCAATAAGCTGGGCTAGCAGAGGGACTAATTTGGTACTCGAAAGAGACCATTATGATATTCAAGGAGGAATTAAATTTTGTATACTAATAATACTAATATAATTTATCAAAAGTTTTTGCAGGGTCTCTTTTGAAATCTAAAGTGCTTAAAGTGTGTAAATACCCACATGTGTTTCTAAAACTTCACTAATAATGTAAGTGCATTGAAATATGTTTCTCCCTAAAGCCCCCCATACACCTTTAGATTCCTCCATACAATTTCCATGAGACCTACCAACAACTATGTAGTATAGTGACCTCCCTGAATACATAGTGATTGGAAGGTGTAGAAAGGTCCTCATATTACATGGTTTTGGTAGAAGAAAAGTTGGTTGTACAGAAATTGCATGGTAATTGTATGTGGTGTATGGGGGGCTTTAGATGGCAGCAAAGTTTCACAATACAAAGGTCCTGGACTGCATTAGTGTTGCTGTATGCAATTCCACCTTTTTTTTTTTTTAATAAACTTTTTATTTTAAAACTTGATAAACAACAAGTTCTGTTTCAATCAATCATTCTCACAATGCAACAACGTGTCTACGTGAGCCAAAAATCCAATTTGTGAGTTATTTATGACAGTTCATGTTCTTAAGCTGAAATTCCACTTAAAAGACAAACCACAGGCTAAAACATTTTGTTCAAAAGAAAAAGTGCTTTTAAAAAGTAGTCCAGGCTTTAAAACCTAAATTTAATAAGAAGCTGCCACTCGCAGTACCTTTTCTCCACCACATGGTGTCCTCAGTCTTCCATGATAGAAAACCAAGTGCATAATGTGTCTCAACAAGAAAGATGTCTTGGGGCAGTGAGTAGCACATAATGTCCGGACTCTGCATAAAACTCAATAGGTGGAATAAGTATTGTCTGGTGCTTGGTCTTTTCTGATAGATCTACATGTTTACTCATCTGTTATGTTGCCTATAAAGTGTCTTAAAACTCTCCCTGGTCTCCAGAACTCATTTAAACTACAAGGTTCCAAGGTTTACAATTAAAGTCAGCAGTTCACACCTTGTGAAAGCCCAATCAGATGTTATCCTGCACCCTTCACATAACCTTGTTAGACCAGGTAAATGGTCATACCCAATATAACGACATCATTGAAGGAGGGTCCAGGCTTCCTTATAGCAAAAACTAATATTATGTATTTATCAGGGACATCCAGGGCCATCGTCGGGGGGGGGGGGGGGGGGGGGGGGGGGGGGGGGGGGCAGAGGGCACTCCCATCCTGGGCCCAAACAGCTAGGGGGGCCGGTTGGTCAGCATCTAGGGACCCCAGCGGCCACATTCCGGGCTGCCCGATCACTGTCTGTATGAAGGGAGAGAGAGGTGATGCTGCTAGCTCCCCCCAGCTCAACAACTTTGGAGGGAAAGAGGTTTTTTTTGCTAGCAACAACAACTTTTGTTGGGGGAGGCACAAAAAATCTCAGAGTATGGGGACCCAGAATTTCTGATGTCGGCCCTAGGGTCATCAACATATTGGCAGAGGCCACAGAGAACATAAGCATAGATGGGTCATTTGTGGGTTTCAAGAAAGTTATTAACTTTGCACTGAATGGTTAGAGTCCCTTTAAGGAAAGATAACCATCTCCTCCATAATGACAATCTTATGTGCAAGTGCCAGATTTGATACATTCCTCAGCCCACACACTGGGTGTGACTGGCAATAGACCCACCGCCAAGTCAAGGAATGTTTTCCTTACATACTCTGTGTCTTCCTGTGCCCGTCTCCTTCTGGTTAACCATTGAAACCCTAATGATGGCTGATGGCTTTTGCTGATCTGACATGTCCGTGGGAGTGGAATGTGCTTAGTGGGCAGTTCCCAATTACACAATCTTTTCCTAAATTTCCTACAAGCATCTGCTTTACTGAACAAGTTAAATCTGAACTCCAGGCAAACAATTAAATACACAGATTTACAGTCTCACCTACAGAAAAAGGTTGATACTATGACAACTTCAGGTGATTATTCCACTTGCACTTTTTAAAAAATTACTGCCTCCCTTTTACCCCTTCAAACCTAATTTCTATATTGACTTATTTTGTAAGGCAGGATATACTCACCATAATGTCCCTTGCAGGTCCCATTGGTGGTTCATGGAACGAGGGGTGGGTACATTACCATGGCCAAGCTCTTCGTCGATCGGTCCTGGCTGACCCTCTGCAAGCACAGGAAGTGTTTATTGGAAAGTATCCAAACTTCCTATTAACAGAAGAAAAGGACCAAGTGCTGAGGTGTCATGTGAATGCAGGTTTTGGTGGGTTGCGCTTGGTTCGCTAGGTCGGTTGGGTGCCCACATGGTTAGAGTTCCTGTTGACCATCCTGCTACCACAAGTGTGCAGCTAGCCTGAAAGTAGCATTCAGTAAGATGGTGTTGGGAAGAGGTTTTCTTGATACTGTAGATAAGGTTTAATAAAGTATTACTCATATTAGTAATCATTTGTCGATTTAGACCAGTTGTTCCCATACTTTCCTTGCAGGGCCCCTCTTTTCTATTTAGGAACCTATCGAGCCCCCCCTTCCTATTCAAATGCATGTTAAGAATGAGGGCCAGCGCCCCCCCCCCCCCTTGAAATATCTTCGCACCCCCCTGGGGGGGTGATAATTTTCTTGATATGTGTCTAAAGGTTCTTCATTCATTGTATATTTGCAATAGTAAGTGTAATTGTCTCTGGGAGATCACCACCCTCTATATAGGTATGACACTCAAGTGTTCACTACAGTCTTTATGCCCCTGCTTGAATGGGAGAGTTGATAGGCCTGCCCCAAGAAGCAAGTCCAAAAACAAATTTGAGGTCATGTACCGAAGACCAATTCAATAACAGCATTACCCAAAGGATTAGTAATGAAAATTGGCAAAAAGCAAGTATAAGGGCCCCCATACACCGTACTCAGATTTCCTTTAGGTCTCCTTTTGTTTTACCAAAACCATGTAATATGAGGGACTTTCTAAACAATCAAGTCTACCTGTGTTCAATCGCAGAGGACCCGACACTACATAGTTGTTGGTAGATAAAAGAATATCTGATAGAGAGATCTAAAGGTGTATGACAAGCTTAACCTCCCTAGCGCTTGAGACAAGCCCAGCTGGTCCGCTGTTCAGGCTCGCCTCAACCTCAGGGGACCTCAGGAACGCTGGTCCCCACCCAAAGTAAGGAGATTGATCTACAAGTTAAGGACATGTCTGTAATTTGTTAGATTGATTTCTGGGCCGATTTATGTCCATATTTTAGGTTTGCGCAAATCGAACCGTCTATGGCTACTTTAGACATAACTTAGGTCTAAAGCCATCCATACACCTTTCGATCTCTCTGTCAGATATCATTTAGAACTACCAACAACTATGTAGTGCCGGGTCCTTGGCGATTGAACACAGGTAGACTTGATTGTTTAGAAAGCCCCTCATATTACATGGTTTTGGTAAAACAAAAGGAGATCTAAAGGAAATCTGACAGAGAAATCTAAAGGTGTATGGGGGCCCTGACAGAGATTTAAACAGATCCACCAATTTTATAGGAGAGCTAGTAACGGCATTATTCAAAACCAACCACTGGGTGGCAGCAACATAGCTTCTACCGGGAAGTGTAATTTGAGAGAGAGCATGGATACCTATAGCCGTGCGTATTGCTGCTCATATCCCAGGGCGATGGCCATCACAGTAATTAGTTTTCTTGGAGATGATTCACTAGCAATTTAACTGCCAGTCAAGTGATTATCCATTCTTCCAGAAAACATATGTTCATTTTCTTTGATATACTTTTGTAGATATCATTTTTGAAACATTTATCTTTTGGCAATCATTGGCAAGGTTTCTGAATAAAAAAACATACACCACATGAGACCAGAATACTCTGATATGATGTATTACAAACTCGAATGAGAGGTAAATCGAACAATCTTCCTGACCAGTTCAGTATTTCCTGGACAGCTAATCAGCACACAGACTGATTTTGAGTTTTGGCTAAAAACTGAATAATTTAAGGAAGGGAATTTTTTAAATGTTTGCTCTGGCTCCAGCTTCCTTTAATTTTGCCTTTATTTCCAGTGTTTTATCTCTGGGGTGTCATGTATTTTCAACGACAGTCGGGAAGGGAATGCCTGCAGAAAGCTTTTAGGCGCCCTTCAACCCAAGGCAGAGATCCACGCCAGAAAAGTGTCTGCCGGCTTTCCAATCATAACAGTTGTGTAAGGGATTTCAAGATGCTAATTGCCTTTTTCCAGAACTCTTTATGAAAAATGGTTGGAATTACAAAATGAGCCGAGCTTATGAGTCTACAGCGTATCCGCTCTGCCACACTCCCGGCTGACTGATGGTTGAGCCTACGGCCCTAACTCCACTATACGTTAAAACTCCTGCGTTAAACGCAGGGGTTTTAGGGGGGGGGGGTCCACGCATTGCGGCGAAGCACATAGATTTTACCTACTCTGCAGATGCTGTGTTTAGACATCAGCCGATGCAGAGGTTCAACATACTCCACTACGTTCAGCCCTGCATCAGCGGTACGGCTCAGCCCTGTGAGAACACAGCATCTGCTGAGCAGGTAAATGAATGTGCTCCGACAGGACCTACGGCCAAGCAATACGCTTAGCGGAGGGGGTGCAGACGGATGTGGAAACCCCCCCTGTGAAGTGCACAAGTCGGCAATGGGGCTTTGGCACGGCTGTCTCCACTGGTCCGAGCCACTGTTGGGTTTGAATCAACGCAGCAGTCTATTTTTATGGGAACACAACGGAGGCTTCAGCGGACAGTGGAATCTAAACCTTAATCTTAAGGCCTTAAAAAACTGAATATAAACCAGCAGAAGATAAATGCCAATGAAGGTAAACATATTAATTTAGATTAAAATTCTCAACAATAATAAAGTATTAATAATTTGTGCAAACATCTAAATATACAATTGGCAGACTCTATAATTTTGTCTGCTAAGGGTTTTATAATTCTGCACAGCCAGCTTTGTGTTTTACACTAAATGTGTGACATCACCTATGTTTGGTGAGCCTGAAGCTGTTGTAGGAACTTGTAATGCAGAGCCTGGTAAATAACAAGACCTACAAAGAATAAGGGTAGCCATACATTATATGATCTTTCCATTCAATCAACCAAAAAAATGAGTGGGAGCTAATTCTTGCCCAACTGGTATAAAGCCCCCCATAGACAGGCCAATTCCCGGCCATAGTTGCAGCCGACCAACCGGCGTGCTCACTCCCGCCGAGCACATAAAGGTTGGTTGGCCGCAACTATGAGGGAGCCCACCTTGAGTTTTGTAGAAAAAAAGCCAGCAGGTCGGGTCGTACACGGATCCATCCTGCTGGTTCTTTTTCTGCACGATCCTGCTGCAGGCTGTTAACGCGGAGGGGAAGTATCCTCCCCCCTTCGAGTTAATCGGCTACAGTCTGACAGGAATCGCGTGTGTTAGTGGAACACACGGGATTCCTGTCCTCTCTGTAGCCGACTCGTCACAGCGTGGTGACGTCACCACGCTGTAAAGAGTCTGCTAAAAGTCGGCCATAGATCGGGACTTCTATGGCCGGCTTAAGCGATAGAAAAGTGATCAGAAATGTTAGAAATTTTTTGTCAATTGTACCTGTTTTCTTGGTATTTTGAGTTGTATTTTATTGTACTATGGAGCATGTGCACATCAAACTCAGAAATAAAATCGATCAGTTGGGAATTGATCACGCTGTGTGGTGGTACAATTGATCAAAGTTCAACTGCTGATTGACTTAAAATCGTGCAAAATAATCGACCCATCTATGGCTACTATAACTAATGCAGGTAAATAGTAAAGCTGCCCATACACCTTTAGATCTCTCTGTCAGATATCCATTAAATCTACCAACAACTATGTAGTGCCGGGTCCTCTGCGACTGAACACAGGTAGACTTGATGGTTTTGAACGTCCCCCATATTGCATGGTTTTGGTAAAAAAAAAAAGGTGTATGGGGACTTTAAGTAATATATAATATATCAATGGGCAAAATGTGGGTGTTCCATATACTTCAAAGACCATGTGTGTATAAAATCATAACATCAGCATGCAGACAGGATCTACAAAGCTTTTAGAAAAAATGAGTCGCTCTCAGATCAGTTGAGTGGTGCTTTGATAAGAGGTTGCTACAGAACTGATGGGAATCACACCTCCACCAACACAGGAGATTCCCATCAGATTGTAGCCAATTTACTTGGAGGGGGAGGAGACTCCCCCTCCAAGTCAACTGCCTACAACAGGATTGGCCACAAAAAGTACTGGCAGGATGGATTGCGGTGCGATCCGACCTGACGCCTTTTTGGGTCGAAACCTCAAGATGGGAACCCCTGTAGTTGCGGGCGACTGACCATTATACGTTCGGCGGGAACGTGCACACCGGTCGATCGCCCGCAACTATGGCCGGGAATCGCCATGTCTATGTCCAGCTTTAGAAATTAAGCAATGAAGTGGCAGCCATGTAAAATTAAACAGTGGGGTCGGAGCATAGTGATGGACACATTGCACAGAATGCAAAAGCCATGGACCTCCAAACTTTGTATGGCGTTCATGTTGGCTCAAGAACAGAGCATACTGACCTTAACCTCCCTAGCGATATGCCCGAAACCAGTTCGAGACGCAGCAACTATCGATACGCCCGAACTGGGTTCGGGCACAGCGTGGGAGCTCACCTGGTCCGGCTGCCGCCTCCATCTTCGGGAGGCGGGACGCGGTCTTAAAGAAATAGTTTTTGAATTTTTTTTTTTTTACTTTTGGACTGGATTAGAGAAATGTCTTTCCTTAATCCAGTTCAAAAGTGGATCCAGCTAGCAGAAACACTCCCGCTGAGCGTTTTTGCTAGATGGATCTAAATCCGGCTGCACCCGAGCCGACCTGGAAATAGCCGATCTCTCCGGCTATTTCTGTGATCGGCACTCGAGTGCCAATGATGTCACAGCCCGGGCGGGAGATTGAAATTTAAAGGTACATTAGTTTACATTTGTTTTTTATTTTGATTGGATTGGGTCAATGTTTTACAAATGTTTTATCCAATCCAAATCAAAAGAAAAGAAAACAAGTGTAAATTTTCTGTACCTCTAAAGCCGGCCATAGCGCTTCAATCTGTGGCCGATTTTGCGAATGATCACCATGCGCATTCGGGGTGATCGCTTGGTGATCAATCACAAAACGAATGCGCCCACCTGGAGCAACCGTTCGTACTCGCACAAAACTTTGATCAGCCAAAGAACAAACGTTACTGGCGCAGTACTGGCGCAGTCTGATCGTGAATCAAACTGCGCCCATGCCGGAATCAGGCGCAACCGCTGTCTTTCTGTGTGCCTGCAGCATTTTTACAGAGCTGCAGGAACGCAGAGCCTTTCCGCCCCCATCGGCGTCAACGCCGTGCTGCCTGATCGGTGAAGTAGCCGATCAGCCCGGACTGACATCACATAGTACACATCGTACTCAGTCCGGGCTGACAGTGAGCAGAGGCTGCTGTGCCGATCCGGGGCCCCTACGTGCTGATCGTCGGGCCCCACTAGCTGCCCGGGCCCGGGACGGGTGTCCCCCCTGACGGCAGATACAGAACAGCCCTTTGTTGGCACTTAACTTGGCCATCATCAACCATCATGAACCTGCTAATGCTAGCCATACACATGCCGATAAGCGGCCGATTTTTAACCTGAAGGACGGGCGTGCGCGCCGTCGGTCAGGTTAAAAATCGTCCGCTTATCGGCGTGTGCCCACATGGGGCGACAGATCCCTGTCACCCCACTGCTCGGCCGGCCAGAGAACGGACATGTCCGTATTCTCTGGCCGATGCAAGCCAATGCCATAAGCTTCAATGAAGACCGGCGTCTTCATTGAAGCTTATGGCCGGCACACAAAGGGTGCCAGCCCACTGAAGGGGCCCCATAATGCACCGGGGTTCAAACGTGATGACGTCATCACGTTTGCACTCCGGTGCAAATCGGAGTAGGTCTGTCTGACATTATTGCCCCAGAGCTCCCATTAAAGTACTCAAAAGTAGAGATGGTTGAATTTTTCGACTTGCTAACTTTGTGAGCTAATTGCAAAGCCTCTGAAAATGGCATCATCACCAAAACTGCTGGAGATGTAGAGAAGGGTTTAAAGAATATTGGAAAAAAATAAGTTTTGCTCATGTTTTAGCACATGTAGTTTTTGCATTAATTAAGTTCAAAGTTAAAGTTGAAATTCCGATTTTCAAAATTTTACTTGACTTTGAATATAATTTGTGCAAAAACTATTTGTGTTAGAGACATACCTTTTTTTTTGTGCCCCCAACCCTGCCCTACATCTCCAGAAAGTTTGGTGATGACAGTATGTTCATGGGATTTGCAATTAACTAAAAATTTTCTAAAACTCGACCATCTCTACTCAAAAGAGGCTAAGGAACCAGTCTAGAAGAGTTGCCACAGAAGGGTCACATAAGCAAAGCTATCCACCTGAATCTCCTAGACCTAAAATGTAACATCAAACATGTATTATACAAAACCACTATTGGTAACATTTGTTCAAGTTCAAAGCTTCAAAGTCAACTGGAGGTCAAAAAGATTGTACTGTTATAAAAACAAAATTACATATATTAATTGTGCCCAAGCAATACCCTCAAGTTCTTCTAACTAAACAGCAGTACATGTCCCAACAGGAAGGCACTCCTAACCTGAAAGCTTTATAGCTATAGTATATATCTACATAGTGACATCTAAGGTACTGCTGCCTCTAATATTGAAGTGAGATTAGATTGTGTCACTACTCTGTTGCAATTAAAGGGCCAGTTATACACCTTTTGATATTCTGTTCACAGCTTCTCTTCTCATAAAAGAAAGATCATAAAACTATATTAACATGAAACATTTTTATTTAATTAGATGTGTAACAAAAAAAATGTAACAAAAAAAAAATAAACCCACACACATTACCCACCTACATCTTCCAGGGACAGCCACCCTAAAAAGAAAAAAAATACTTACCTTACCTGGCTGCTCGCTCCCGCACCGCCATGCCTGGAGTGTTCGATCTACTAGGGTTCAAGATGGAGGAGTGAGACTCTTACGGTCTCGCTCAGCTCCTACAATCCTCTCCTTGTGTCATCCAATTCAGATGCTGCTGGCTGCAAACGCATGGTGATATGGGAAAGGAGATGTCAGAAGTGGCGTCTAATTTTCCATGTTCCCTTGGGGCGGCCGCGGCTTGATATCATAGGGAAGGTGGAGCATGTGGAATTTTTATTGATTTACCAGGTAAGTATTTATTTTTTTAGATTTAATCTCGGATTTGGCCTATATAAGAAAAGGCAGAATCAGAGGTGGTAGGTCTGCTTGTGGCTGCCATCATAAGCTAAGCACAGGCTGATATTTACAAACCACAACCACTTGATGGCGCCAGCGGAAAACACATTGTCCTTTATATTGTATAATATTGTAAAAAAAATAAATTTTAAGCAATGAGGTTTTAGTGAGGTTTGAAACAGGACAATTAAATATTGGTTACATAAAAAAGTATGAACAAAATAAAAAGAATACAAAAGTCAAAGGCAATCCAGGAAGTCATTTACGTTCCCACCTTTGAATTGACAAATATACATAAAGAGGGGTATACAATATACTGTCATAGTAAACAAGGCTAAATTATGTGGTTTAAGCCCCCCATACACCTTAAGATCGATCCATACAATCTCCATTAGATCTACCGACAACTG
>CM070036.1:150646080-150668984 GCA_036250615.1 Ptychadena robeensis | reverse complement strand
ATTGATAGTTTTAAGTCGATTGATTGAAAATCTGACCTGTGTATGGGCTGCTTTACAGTACCATATCTTCGGGGGTGCCTTATTTTCAGAGGGATGCCTTATATTTCAGCGTGAGGTAAAAATGTGAGGCAGCCTTATTTTCGGAGGATGCCTTATTTTCGGGGTATCTGTATTGTTGTCTTTTTCTACCCCCATGGGTAATGCCTACAGCCGTTATTAATGTAATTTCTTCACTTTATGCCCAAGGTGTCAAGTCCAAGTCTTACCCTGGGCAAGCTCATGAGTATGGTTTTTCCATAAAATGATTAGGTCACACGTGCTAAGTGGCCATTGTTAGGAGCAAGGCATCTGGTTCCACAGATATCACGTTCCTTCCATTGCTACAAATATCAATGATTGCTGTCAATTTTAAATCAATTTTAAACTAATTTTACGATCCCAATTTTACATTTGGGGAATGCAATGGAGTCCTCAACTCTGCAGAGGAAAAGAGAACACTGCAACAGGTTTATTTTCCTAAGCTATTGTTATGAATGGCTTTATTGATAGTCAAAGCATGAGGTCATGCATATTATGTTGTTTTTTTTTGGGGGGGGGGGTAACCACGTATGATGAGCCTGGAAATTCTTTGGAATGGTTCCACGATTTGTGCACCGCAGCCACACCTGGCAAACAGAGACGGCCGTATAAGTGGGCCGTAAATGTTTACATTCACATACGGAGACAAGATGCAGGAACGTTCCCAGGAATCTCACTTCCAAAAATTCCCAGAATAGGTGAAATATATAAATGCTGCTTTTCCATAAAGTTGGGTTACTGAGAAATATATTAACCCCTTTTTTCAGACAAATCTACGACTACCTGCTCATTAATGTCTCTACAGTGGGGCAATGTCCCATCTAAGTCTATGAAAGGTTAGTTTCCAGGTGTGGGTATGCAAGAACTAGATTTTAGCAACATGGTGCGGATTTGTCTCCATTGGAAGGAAATGGTTTGGCTAAGAAAAGTTTAGGGGAGCTAAAAAGGACAGGTGGATTTACCCTACTGGACTTGTTTGGGCAAAGCACAGGAAAAGGCATCAAGGTACATTTTGTATGGTTTTTAGTGCAGATTTTCCACAAACTTAGATGTCCAAATTTTTTTTTGGGGGGGGGGGTTAGTAATACTCACCCTCCAAATGTCACAACCCCAACTGTAACATTTCATAGTTATATTAATGAGTCCCTGCGATTAATCAAAGGACATAAACTATACACAATAAAAACTGGAACAATTAATTTTGGTATTCTAAAAAGGATAACTGTGTAAACATGGCATGCTGTCTTTACAGCTACTTAATGTGTTCAAGATTTAAACCTTATTTCAAGTGGAAAAAAATCCCCCTGCAATTCTGTCTTTTGCAACAAGATGCCCTCAGTGCACCCTTATAATTGTACATCAAAGTCCTGGCTTTCTAAGTAAGCTCTAGCTTTTTAACTTGAAAACATCAGGGTGAATGCTTGGAGGGCTAGACTAAAAGCCTTATATGGCCCATGGTCTGTAGTTTGACCTAAATCTTTAAAACTTTGAACCAAAGAAGTTAGAGTTCTTCTTTAAATGCCATCAATAGCTCTGATCAGAAAGCCTCCGACCAAAGCATGCCATGCAGCAATATGGTGCAATATAACTTATTCTTATGTTAGGGGTCAGTTACCCCATTTCATGATTTATTCCAGGTAAACAACATCTGATGATGTCCTGGAAAAGCCCTAAATGGCCCTTCATTTGGGTAAATGTGTCTATATTTAGCATGTTGTGAGATTACCATAGAATAGCCCCCTTTGCATGGGTTGAGTAAGCAGAGACATCTTGGCGGGCAGACTCAGGTTCTACCTGTCAAAGCACGATTCACTAACAACAAGCCGCCTTCTAGGACTCTAATCAGGCGGTGGAATTTGATTCTGTGGAAAGAAATGATTGCTTATTCAGCAAGGGAATATAGAATATATGAAGGCACATAAAACTGTGTGATAGACAGAAAAACTGCCTAGGAATGTGTTACAGTGGCTTGCAAAAGTATTCAGCCCCCTTGACCTTTTCCACATTTTGTCCCATTACAGCCACAAACATGAATCAATTTTATTGGAATTCCATGTGAAAGACCAATACAAAGTAGTGACACGTGAGAAGTGGAACGAAAATTATACATGATTCCAAATTTTTTTACGAAGAAATAACTGCAAAGTGGGGTGTGCGTAATTATTTAGCCCCCTTTGGTCTGAGTGCAGTCAGTTGCCCATAGACATTGCCTAATGAGTGCTAATGACTAAGTAGAGTGCACCTGTGTGTAATCTAATGTCAGTACAAATACAGCTCCTCTGTGACGGCCTCAGAGGTTGTCTAAGAGAATATTGGGAGCAACAACACCATGAAGTCCAAAGAACACACCAGACAGGTCAGGGATAAAGTTATTGAGAAATGTAAAGCAGGCTTAGGCTACAAAGAGATTTCCAAAGCCTTGAACATCCCACAGAGCATGTTCAAGTGATCATTCAGAAATGGAAGTAATGGCACTACAGTAACCTACCAAGACAAGGCCATCCACCGTCCACTCACAGGCCGAACAAGGAGAGCGCTGATCAGAAATGCAGTCACCAGGCCCATGGTGACTCTGGACGGGATGCAGAGATCTACAGCTCAGGTGGGGGAATCTGTCCATAGGACAACTACAGTGGCTTGCAAAAGTACTTGAACTTTTCCATATTTTGTCACATTACAGCCACAAACATGACTAAATTTTATTGGAATTCCGTGTGAAAGACCAATACAAAGTGGTGACACGTGAGAAGTGGAACGGAAATCATACATGATTCCAAACATTTTTTACAAATAAATAACTGAAAAGTGGGGTGTTATTATTATTCACAGCCCTGAGTGAATACTTTGTAGAAGCACCTTTTGCTGAAATTACAGCTGACAGTCTTTTAAGGAATGTCTCTACCAGCTTTGCACATCTAGAGACTAAAATCCTTGCCCATTCTTTTTTTGCAAAGCGCTTGTGAACAGCAGTTTTCAGATCTTCAGATCTTTGCCACAGATTCTCGATTGGATTTAGATCTGGACTGTGACTGGCCCATTCTAACACAAATGGATATGTTTTGTTTCAAACCATTCTATTGTTGCCCTGGCTTTATGTTTAGGGTCGTTGTCCTGCTGGAAGGTGAACCTCCGCCCCAGTCTCAAGTCTTTTGCAGACTCCAAGAGGTTTTCTTCCAAGATTGCCCTGTATTTGGCTCCATCCATCTTCCCATCAACTCCGACCAGCTTCCCTGTCCCTGCTGAAGAGAAGCACCCCCAGAGCATGATGCTGCCACCACCATATTTCACAGTGAGGATGGTGTTTTCAGAGTGATGTGCAGTGTTAGTTTTCCGCCACACATAGCGTTTTTCATTTTGGCCAAAAAAGCACCTTCTTCCACATGTTTGCTGTGTCCCCCACATGGCTTGTGGCAAACTGCAAACGGGACTTCTTATGCTTTTCTGTTAACAATGGCTTTCTTCTTGCCTCTCTTCCAAAAACTCTTGGGGTCTCTTCGATGTCTAACAAAATGTATCCATCTAACAAATTGGCCATTCTAGATTTTTGTTCAATTGACCAAAAAATTGTTCGTTCTTTGTTGATCGAACAAAGTCAATAATTTCTGCATGAATGATCAGGTCAAATCATGGAGCCTGACCACCATATATTATCAAAAAACGAATTTATAGAGCAGTGATGGCAAACCTTTCAGAGACCAAGTGCCCAAACTGAAACCCAAGGCCCACTTATTTACCGTAAAGTGCCAACATGGTAATTTATACTGAATTACAGACACCCACTACATACAGCGAGATAAATAAGTATTTGATCCCCTGCTGATATCGAATGTTTGCCCACTGACATCACCAGTCTATGGGAGGGTGAGGGTACTGTGTGCATTTGAAAAAGGGAGAAGAAAATTTACTGGCCAGGCAGCCAATAAGATGCTGAGTTCTGCAGTTCTCTCCTCTCCCCTTATCTGCCTCTGTGCTAACTGACAGCTCGGCATGCATGCCAAAGGTTCTCCACCACTGTTATTATTGTAAAACAAATCCTTCCCTTATAAATGTGTTTTTTTGTATGGATTTAAGCAGCCACATGGATTTAATATAGCATCAGCTTTATGAATGAGCTTTATAATGTAGATTTGTTTTCATTGTCATACAAAACTGTGCAGACCAGGAATGATCACAGGTAAAGCAATGACCCCCCCCCCCCTTTTATAATACTGTCCAGGCAGTAATAGGATTATGTCATCTTCTTCACACTTTCCCAAGTATGGAATATATTATAAAATCTTTACAAGCTTTTGCCAGCTAGTCTTTTCTTCTTCTTTTTTTTTTAAATATATGTTTACATTGGAAATATTAAACATTTTCTCAGACATTTAGTGTTGAGGGATTCGGTGCTCTGTGTCTTTATTTTAACAAAATGACACTGACTGCATTACTCAGCAGGAAATAATTTCCATGTAAACGTGTTTTGGAAAAAAAATAGGTGAGACAGAACATCTCCAGAGGCTTGAATCTGGATGACTCGGGGCTTGCTTCCATTGATGCGGTCCCGCACGGTTGTAGCCGCGCGGCCGCCGCACGGCCACAAGCACAAACAACCGCATCCATTGGAAACTTCAATATAATTTCCACTGGTGCGGTTGTGCGCGTTTGGGTGCGAATGCGGTTTAGGGCGCGTTTCTGAACGCTAGCTGCAGCGTTTTGAAACGCATCCGCATCCCAACCGCATCCACAATAAAAAAATAAATTGCTTAGCAAAAACGCGCGACAACTATGCCATGCGTTACAACCGCGTGGCTGCAACCGCACAGGAACGCTTCAATGGAAACAAGCCCTTAGCGTGTTTTATTAAAGCTATTAACAGCTGTAGCCCAATACCTGTGGTTGAGGAAGAAATATACAGTGTATTAGGATAGTCAATGCCAGCAAGACCACCTATTGCTTTTGATGTGGGATGGAAAGGCATGGGTGTAGAAGAAAGATAGAATCTCTTTTGAATGTTGGTATAATACGGTCAAGGATTTTAACGTGGACTGGGAAACAGATGCCCCTCCATTAAAATAGAGGTCTATTGCGCCAAACCCCCCCCCCCCCCCCCCCCCCCCCCCCCCCCCCCCCCCCCCCCCCCCCCCCCGTGCCCCTTCTGCATCACCAAGAACACAGAAGGGGTGGTCCTAGACTTCTAGAATAGCTGCGGCTCTATAGGGAATCGCCACAGCTTTGCTTTCTGGGGGTATGTTCGGTTATTACGACCGTGATCGGTTCTGAATGGGTTCGTCTTAACTGCTAGGGAAGGTAAGGGGCCTGGAGGTCCCTGCTAGAAGGAGTTGGGCCCACATTACCATGTAGGATGGTCATCCTGGTTTGCTTGGTCAGGTTTTTTAGTTAAAACAGATGTGTACTGAAAATCTAGAAAATATATGTGTAGAAAAAATATTTTACATGGGCATACCTTGGAGCTGGTTTGATGGAGCTGGTCTGCTGTTCCCTGAAATTATATGAGAGATTCCTGTAACGGCGGCTGTCGTACGCCGCCTCCCTACTTACCGTGGCAGATCTAGGGGCCCTGTTCAGCGGTGATTCTGATACTTCTACACACTTCCTTAAACACCAGCGCATGCCATTTCGTGGGATTTAAAGTATTCGTCATGTGACCTGGCTGAACAATAGTGGACCTCCTGCAGCTATATAAGGAACCCTGCCCTTTCAGCCTTGCCTCAGTATTAAGGTCTATGTGTTATGCTAAGCCTTTGCCTTTGCTGCTCCTGTGATATAGACTCCTTCCTGTGTTCTGAGACTGATTCCTGTTAACCCTTACCTGCCTGCTGCACTCTCCGGCTACCTGATCTGTACCTGCGCTGCCCACCCTGTTACACTGTCTGGCTGACGACACCTGTGTCCCTGGAGCCTTCCCTGCTGTCCCCTGGACCAGCTGCCTTGTGTTCCTACATTTCCTCAAGAGGTAGCGACCTGGTGATCCCTTTGGGAAAGTCTATCCCCACCATCAGGGGTATTGTGAAGAACGAGTGGGTTCACTTAGACAATGCCCTTAGAGGAGGTAGGACACATGGCACAGTGGGTCCACACCTGCTGCTCCGTGACAATTCCATCTTTATCTTTATCTGCCAGGCTTCTGGGAGTTAACTCATGGTGCAATATCGCTTGTGGCCACTGGGGGTCATTCATAATGGTTTTCTATGGGAACATTCATATGTGTACATTTAAATGCAGAGCTGAGATTAGGGACTTACCTGTCTGTCACTGTGCTCAGGGATATTCCGGAGGAGCCACGGTGAGAGGCAAGCCTATTCTGCGTCCTCCAATCTGAGCCTGCAAGTGTGATCCCAGTAACTAGTCTCTAGCTGTGATGAGGTAAAGATAACTTACAGCAGCAGTTCTCAGCAGATGTCTGTCCATACAACACCCTGAAGATCTTGAAGAAGTTTTGTTCCAAAACTGTGGAAATCTTACATCGATAAACATGGAACAAGTCAAAAAGATCACGCAATGACCCTTCTGGAATACATGAGCTCCATGAGGTGACTAAAGCATTACTGGGAAAGGGGTGTGGCTAACAAGCTGAGGTAGATGGGAAGGAACATACTCACTTAAGGGGTATATACAATATTAAACTGATAACATAGATAACAGCAGATTCAATTGGACAATGACAGAATGTGTAACATGACAAAGCCTTCACTGACCTTGTAGGTATAATGAAGTGATTTATCCTCAATGTGCAATCATTAATGTTGTTGAAGTCTTTTCTTTCCAGGACCTCTGCTCTCTTCTCATTCTCCCAGATGATGGAGACCAAGAGCAATACTAATGGGTATTCTTTCCAGTGTCAAGACATACAGCTGTCAACTTGTCCAGAGATCAGGTGATTCCAGAATCTAAAAATAAACATAAAGTACATGTTTGATCAGACACAAGTAAGTTCAAACTGGGCTTCCAGTGTTAAATGGTCTACTAGAAGTAAAACCTAACAGTTCATGTGTTTTGGGGAAGATATATAGCTTATGTTGAAGTACTGAATAAGAAAAAAAAACGAAATTTGGGAAAAAACTGAATGATTCAAGTATAAGCCTATAGTGGGAAATGCAGCAGGTGAGGCACAGAAAAACACAGCAAATGTGTTTTTGTTTTGGGTTGTCATTGATTCAACTAGCTGACTTGTGAGTTACCGTATTTTTCCGGACTATAAGACGCACCCATTTTTTAGAGCAGAAAACCAGAAACAAATATTTAATAAGTGTTCACATCAATTGGGTTAATGCAATAAATTAAATGAATCCAATATTCACTTCAGCCAATAGATGTCACTAGCAGCAGTACACGCACAGCCCAACGTCATATTCCTCACTTACTGGGAGAAGAGGGGCCAACAGCTGCAAAATCTCTCCTCTGCTCTCCTGATCTTGCTGTTCCTGTGTCCATGAAAGCTGCAGTGATTGCAGTTCCTATGGACACAAAGAGAGGGATAGATGGCAGTTCATCTATCCCTCTCTTCATTGCTTATGCCAGCAGGGCTCTGTTGGCATAAGCCAGTGGTTTCCAAACTGGGGGGACGAGAGGGTATTCCAGGGGGGGGGGGGCACAGGCCCTTATTCCTAACCTGTGTTTAAATAGGGAGGGGGGCTCGACAATGTTCTTAAATAGAAAAGGGGGCCCTGCCAGGAAAGTTTGAAAACTACTGGCATAAGCAATCATACAGATCAGATGGGAGATCCAGCCGTGGGCAGATATCACATCTAACAGCTCCCCAGCTAATTTTCTTGTGGGAAGCCAAGGCATTCAGACCATAAGACGCATTCAGGGGTGAAAAAGTCTATCTTATAGTCTGAAAAATAAGGTAACTGAAAAGTCCCTGAACATGATAAGCCTGAAATTGTCATGATTAGGACCCCATGGAAGTCCTATCAGATGAAAGCCCAAAAACCAACCTGTGGATGCCTAATGTTGCGTCCCCCAGTCAGTTGCGGCTTATGCTTGTTTACCTGGTGGTTAAAAAACACCAGTGTAAATGAGCCCTTAATAAAGTTTGATTTGGCTTTGAACCTTATTTATGAAAAAACGACACATATTAGAGCAATTAATCTTGTAATGATACCATGTCCGAGGGCTTTGCAATTAACAAAATGTTCCAATTTTTATTTCTTGATTTGAGTAAAAGCTGAGTTTAATTTTGTTTAGAACATATTGGGTGCTGAAAAATTCAGCTTATATTTGAGAATTTACAACTAGATTTTCTGTAACTTCTGTAATCTGGTAAAGATTTTACATTGTAATGGGACTTACAAGCAGGAAAAGTAAAGGTTAATCATTTTAAGGCCAGAATGTTATTGGAGTATTCGAGAGGTGTGCTGTGGTCTGCCTCTCGGGATAGAAATAAAAATTAAATGTTATGTTGTTCCTCTTGCTGAGCTGGTTCACTGTCTTGGTTGCCAAAAGCCATAAAACAATTATTTCTATACAATGCAGCCTTCAGTGTAGCCTGAGAAAACATATGTAGCCCCTGCGTCGTGACCTCCATGAGGTAGGAAAGGATCTGCTCCTAAACATTCCTCTCCAATGCTGATTAGAATCACCTGGGCTCAGTCCATGAACTTCTAGAAGGGTTTGCTTTGGGGCGCATTCTCACTACTGCTGCACAGTGATGTGTTCATCGGCGTTACATGGGGTAAGGTACATTACATGCGTACCAAATGCATGCGTTACATGCATACCAAATGCATATGTTACATGCGTACCAAATGCATATGTTACATGCATACCAAATGCATACGTTACATGCATACCAAATGCATACGTTACATGCATACCAAATGCATACGTTACATGCATACCAAATGCATACGTTACATGCGTACCAAATGCGAATGTTACATGCGTACCAAATGCATACGTTACATGCGTACCAAATGCATACGTTACATGCGTACCAAATGCATACGTTACATGTGTACCAAATGCATACATTACATGCGTACCAAATGCGAATGTTACATGCGTACCAAATGCATACGTTACATGCGTACCAAATGCATACGTTACATGCATACAAAATGCGTATGTTACATGTGTCCCCAAATGCAAGTACTCAAATACTATACAACAAAGATGGAATCACACCTTGTCTTTCTATATGTTCTTACTGAATAATTTTACTGAATGAGAGGAAACACACTGCAGTACCTACCTGACACAAATGTCTAACCAAGACAAATTTATGAAATATATTCGAGTATAAGCCACATTTTTTAGCACCGAAAATGTGCTGCAAAAATTGCATTTGGCTTTGTACTTAAATCAATAGATGAAAATTACTAAATTTTGCAGGTGGACTTTGTGAGTTTTAAAAGCAACAGAATATGGTATCATGCCCATACTAATGATGTAGGGAAGGTTGAGCTAACCTCTGGCATACTCACCTGTCTGGAGGGAGCCCATTGTGTTTCTCCATATTGGCGAACCCACTGATCTTTCTGGGTCCACCTTGATGATGTAGGGGGAGGGGAGTCTGGGCATTGACCTCCATTTAAAGAAGAAAGTATTGCTTTTTGTCCTGCACATCCCCGGCATCAATGATGGCACTGGCATGTGAAGGGGGATGGAGGGTGGGGGCGTAGAATTGCTGCGGATTACATAAAAAAAAAAAAAAAAGCCTACCACATGTGTAACGCCCAGGAGATGGATGCCCATTCACAGGAGGGACGAGATTTGTAAATGTTACTTTACACCATGTGTCCACTTTTCCCCCCGTGTTGAACATGTGTAAAAAGATGCAGAGAAGACACTTTCCATTCTAATGAATGCTCACACCGCCTTGTTTACAACGTGGAGCGTGTGAATTGAAGATCAATAGACGTGTCTACCGGCCACAGAAAAGCCGCACCTGAACAGGATTGGGTGACACTTTTCCGCATCTTTGTAATGCTAATTTAGTACCTGAAAGGCGTGCAAACCACCTGCAAATCACCGCCATGCCAGCACAGGGAAAAAAGCAGTGGGCATGTGGCCTAACTGTAAAGCTGGCCATACACCTTTAGATCTCTCTGTCAGATCTCCTTTAGACCTACCAACAACTATGTAGTGCCGAGTCCTTTGCTATTGAACACAGGTAGACTTGATGGTTTAGAAAGTCCCTCATATTACATGGTTTGGTCAAATAAAAGGAGATCTAACAGAAATCTGCCAGAGAGATCTAAAGGTGTATGGCAAGCTTTAGGGCTTGATCCACTACTGCGGAAGCCCGCGGTTGCCTACAGGGCAGATGAAACTGCGCCCGCCTAAAAACTCGGTCAAACGAGTTTTTGACTGCAGTCCGCACTCTTCCGCGGCCGGCCACCATTTACCGCGGCCATAGAGGTGAATGGCCCCAGCTAACAACCGCATGAGATGCGGTTCTTAGCAGGGGCAAATCAGCGGCGGCAATAGTGCGGCCGGCAGCCATATTAATGGAAACCTTAGTTGTGTTCATTTCAAATCTTACAGCAGATCAAACAGTTATGAGTATTTGTATTTTATCTCCATATTTAAAACACAGGAAGTGAAACAAAGACGTAAGAAAAGAAAGGTTGCTGAATTTATATAAATGTAATAAAGGAGATTATGTGTTTTAGAAGTACACTTTATATTATCATTTATTCTCTGTGAACCGTAGAATGTCGCTTCCTGTAACAATCGTTGTGTTTCTTTACTTTGTTGTAAGGAAGAATTACAGAGGTGACTCATAAAACAACTATACACTCTCCACTCCGTCCCGGGGAATTCATTTATACATCTATTGTGAAGATAAATAAATTGGGCGATTGTTTAGCGTCCCCATAAAAGTTAATGCATTCTGAAGCCGCAGAAATGAAAGGGCGAATTCCTCCATCAATTGATTGCTGTTAACAAATATTTATTTGAGTATAATTCGAGAGAGGCCGAGGGAGAACAATGCTCTTTGAAGCTCGGCGCGGAGCCTGCACATGATAAATGGCGCTGTCTAAACATTCGGATACATTCTCATTATGGATGAAGGTGACGAGGCAGCTTTCACGTGCATTTTCCATAACCTCCAGGGCGATGTGCTTTCCCTGGGCGGCATGCTTCGCCACATCTTAAAGCCCTCCCCCCTGTTTAAAATTTTGTTTAAAGGGACAGTCCTTCAAACCCACCTGGTACAAAAAACTATTTATTTTGGTCTGTAAAATGTAAACAAACAAAAAATTGGTTTACATCTTTTCAACTATCAACTTGTAACTAATAAAAGGATACTGTGGGGGTTTGAGGGTCAATTGTTTTTAGGCCCAATTCACATGTCACATCACTTGTGGCCCCCAAAACCTGTTAATGCATATGGCATAGGAACTCACCTGTTCACCGATCCTCCAACGCGTGCTGGGAGAGGTAAGAGGATTAGAGGGACGCGTTGAGCCTCCAGTTGACCACGTTAATTGGCATATGTGAAAGCTAATGAGTGACCCAGGCAGTGCATTCCACACATAACCTTTGTTGATGTATATGGGGCATTCCATATATCACCATGTGTAGTGGTCACACGCTGACCCAACTTTGGCGGTCCTACATGTTATGTGCGGCCCTTTAGTGATGCCAAGGGCTGCAGTTGTGGCCCTCCATATGAACTCAGTTGCCCACCACTGATCTATGTTATGATTTGTGACCTTTTTCGATTTTTCACTTAAATTTTTTGGTAGCAAATACCATAAAATATCTTCTATGTTTCGGCTTTTTTGTAGTTTAACGTGCTTTGTACTGGCAGAGACGCAGCCTTGCCTCTCATAAATAGAGAAGTGCGTTTCCTAGTGGTTTGCCGGTATCCTAACTTGTAAACATGTGGCCTGGGAAACCAGTCTTTGGCCCTTTCACACTATATGCCTTGCGTTTTCAAAACGTCATTACACTGCTCTTCACAGCTCATCTGTCGGTCCCCACTCGCTACATGTGTGGGGACCTTTAGTCTATTTAATAGGGGGCAAGGGAACGAGAGTTGGAGATTCCCCTACCCGGGCGTAGGGTAGGGTGAGCGACAGCCCCAGAGGAAGTAAGCTATGGGGACTCTACACTAAATTACTACTGGGCACCAGTTCTTTATGGTGTGTGAATGACTAGGCGGACCTTGTCCCCAACAATTAAAGGGATCTTACTCATTTGGGCTGTGTTGCATTGTACTGCAGTGAAAGTTGTGTGTCCCCTTGCCCATCCCCTCCCCAGATGGATGCAAAGTTATCAAAAATCATGAACCATTTTTTTGTTCCTGACCATTTGCATAGACAACCTTAATGTAATGAATGAAGACTGCTGCAAAGCAGAGCAGCAGAATGCTGTTATCTTAATGGGCCCTCATCCTACATTTGACCCAACTAGCAAAGAAACACGTAATAACCTTAAAATGTGTCAGAACTCAAATGGTGCCATAAACAGGCTAATTCCCCTTTAATTCTAACAGAAGATGAGGAAAAAGAGCCTTTAGCCTAGTCGGAAGCAGCACATGAAGCATGGAGATTAATGGAGGGTGCAACTCGGCAGGAAGCACAAGCCAAATATTTGTTGTAACTTGATAAAAGTCGGGAAATGTAATGTTCACCGGTGTTACTCTCAATAACAGTCTTAATAAAGTAATGGCTCGGCATGTCACAGCAAGGAAAGAAATGTAATACCTGAGCTGCTATGTAATGCATATTTTTGTCTGTTACATCATATTTTGAGTAATGCCTCAAACCTATTGTTTATTTTAAAGTAGAACTCCAGGTAGGGCCATGTAGAACTAACCTTCTCCCATATCCAGATCTTGGCTTCTATGTGTCTCCTAAAGCTGGCGGTGATAGAAATTTCATCCAATGTATTTCATAGTTTATAATTTTTATTATTTATTATTTACAAATTTTATAAATAATTTTGTTAGACTGGGTAGACGTTGGCTAATATTAGGAAAAAATGTTTTCAATGGAGAAAATCATCAATGTGTTTTTTTAATGCAGAGTCCTGATCAGGTACTTTCCCAGCTGTCACTGCTTTCCACACTACGTCATCAGAGAGAGGTGGGGCCCTTTTTTATGCATTCTGCCCTTTAATCTGCACTTCTAGTGCCATTCATGCAAAGATGAAAATCTGGTGGGAGGTCCACTTTTAACGTAACCATTCGAACTTTCCCAATACACACAATGACATATCTGTTCTGGTTGCATATAATTAATCGATATGATTAATAAAATAGTTGGAATAAGTAAAAAATATTTACTAGGTTGGTCAATAGACTAGCTTGACTAGAAAGATCAAAACAATAACATAAATTGTTAAAATACTCCTGGCAGGTCATGAAACTCAGCTAATATCTCACTGGCTGGACCTTCTATGGGAATGTGTTTAGTGAAATTTAAGTTATTTCCTCTCATGAGAGATGCCTGTGCAACTGTGTAAAGCTAGGCATACACGGTTCAATTTAAGCATTCGATCAACCTAAAACGATCAAAGTTTACATCGATCGGATTTAAATCGTATACTGCACACATGGTTCGATCTGCGAAAATAGTCTGATACCGATCAAAACATCGATCGGAAAATGATTGGACATGTTGGAAAATTTTCGTTGATTGTACAACGAGAAAACTAAAATCGTAGCATTGTGTTTGTTGGTTGGGTCGATTGTATGCGATGATCACATTTATATATGACTCTTTCCTGTGTTTTGTGATCTAAACTTCAATTGTCGATTTTGGTCGTATTACAATCATATTATGATTGAACTTTCTATAGGGTACTACTTTGGATTTGCTTACAATCGTTGTTGTGCCGTCCTCGGTGATTGATCCTCCAGGAATTAAGGCTGCCCACATAAAGTGATCGAACAGTGGTGTGCAATGATTCCCAGTCCGATTGACGAACTCTCGAGCGCAGTGTGATGACGCCATCACGTCACAATCGAGCATCCATCAATCTATTGGCAATCTACAAGTCTATGGCTAGCTCAACATACATGTTCAGATAACCTTACTCTAAAACGTTAAAGAATACCTTAAAGCGAACCTACCACCAGAAATCTATGTTTTCATGAATGGCACTAGAAGTGCCAATAATAGGGAGGAATGCAGTGAAAAAAACAAAAAACGTACCTGTAATGACCAATTTAAGAAGATAATCCCACAGCTCTCCTCACTTCCTGGTTAATTGTAGGCAGAAACAGGCAGGGCTTCACAGGAAGCAGTGATCTGCTTTGAAAATTCCCATAGAAGATCACTGAACGCCCCCCAGTGGCCACCCGCGATATGGCACCCCTAGTTTCATGTGTTGCCTTCAACGAACCAAGAAGTGAGGGTTATCTTGTTAAAAATGGTCATTACAGGTACAATTTTGAGGGTTTTTTTTTTACTGCATTCCTCCCTATTACTGGCACTTCTAGTGCCATTCATGAAAACATAGAGTTCTGGTGGTAGGTCCGCTTTAAAAAAGCCAGTAAAGAGAACCACTAAACTAGAACTTCTTGCATTACTTACCATCTTATACCACAGAGTAGAGATGGTGGACTAAAATAAAATAAAAATAAATAAAAAAAACAAACCATAGACTATTTCAAGTTAATTCATAAATGGATGTCGGCACACTATGTTGGAAGGGGAAGTAACAATTTTTTATTTAAATATTTCAAGTTAATTGCAAAGCCCCTGAGCATAATATCATCACCAAACCTGCTGGAGATGTAGAAAAGGGTTGGGGGTATACTACAAAAAAAAGTATTGCTCTAACAACAATAGTAACTTAATTTATGTAAAAACTACATGTGCTGGAGCAAAACTTTTTTTTTAAATGTTGTCACAACCCTTCTCTACATCTCCAGCAATTTTGGTGATTATATTATTTTCAGAGGCTTTGCAATCGGCTCACAAATCAGTTAATCCAAAAATTTGACCATCTCTACCACAGAGAACTATAGATATATGTTTCTTTAATAATAAATTACTTGTCTGGTTTCTGGTTGGTGGTGTGCTGAGATGCTGGACCATTTCTTCAACTGGAAACAGTGCTGGTTTGTCATTTAGCTGGGTGCTGCTGTCTGAGGCTGTTAGGTGGGACATAGAGGATGAACTGGCAGGTCTGTTTAGCAATTAGGGAAGAATCTCAGCACATTCCCCGGTGGAATCCATGACATCATGAATCAAAGGTCACTGACCCTCCATACCAAATGCCATGATTTTTTCAGATGCTTCTCAAGACTCATTACTATCCTTATCCAAACAAAGAGAAGTACCCGTGAAGGTTATGGTGAGAAGGGATGAAAGGAATCAAAAAGCCCTCAACTCCAGCAGTGCATAGCACAAATCAAGCCTTCTTAAAACAGAAGGTATTTACATGGCCCAATCCAGCACAATATCCTTATCCAAAAACACTACTGTAATACATGACCTAACACCCTGAACCATTTAATTTATGCACCCATCATTCCTTATTGAGTTGATTGACAGGAGAGCTTCCCAGAATTCTTAAAGTTTCCAGTAGAGTGAACTCATCTACAGCATTCTACGAAAGTTTAAAACTTCTCCAGCAAGTCCTTAAAGCGGATGTATACTCCAAAAATGTTTTTATATATATATTGTAAGTATGGGGATAGGGATCACCAGCGCAGTCGTTTTCAGTCAACAAAAGTCCAGTTTTATTATTCACCAAAGAAAACAAAAGCAAATATTGCAACACATAAACCAAACAAAACATCCTCTGCTCCTAAACTTTGAGTAGCTTTCACAGTGAGTTCTTAAATACGGCTTTAAGCTCTCCTAAGCTTTGATTATGAATCCACAGACAGAGGGATGAACTCCATATAGGTAAGTCACCTGGCTACAGTCACACCCTTGGGTGTACATAGGAGGGATGGGAACACCCACAAGACCCTTCCCTACCATCCCAGAGTCCAGGATCCTATAATAAAACTAACAAATGGCAACCTATTTCTCCTCGGACTCCTTACCTAGAATACACCTGGGACCACAATCCATAATATGGGGAGATATATCGCCCATTAAGGACCCACCCTTTAGATTCTCAACAACTTAATAATAATTTAACTAAAATAAAATTTAAAGTTGACTCACTTTAAATTGGCATGGTGGCATAACGCTCCACAATCCTAATTCCCATTCATGAGAGATTCCATATTTATCTGACAGTTTCCCAGGGATAAATTCAGTGCAACATTGTGAGTAGCCACTGGGGGCGCCATATATTGTTTTCACTGGAGAAAATGTCTTTGTGTAGTTTTTAATGGACAGCATGATGAGTTTTTTTCCTGGCAGTCACTGCTCTCAGATGTGGTAGAGAAGGTGCGACAAGGAATTTACTTATTACAGGTACATTTTTTAGGACGCATTCTGCCCTATTATCAGCACGTGTGGAGCTGAATATTACAAGTGGAAAAGCATTAAGCATTTTTTTATTTACAAATAAGGTATTTTAATGTTTTATATTCTTTGATGACCTCAATTCCATATTTATATAGAGAACCACTTCTGTCCAAGTTAGCCTCATTATTATAATACTGATCAGTCTGATCCATCTTTTGTCTAAAAATAAGCAACAGCCATCATCAAAATCAATGCACCCCCTTAAGATCCCCACTAGAGGGGATGATTGTCATGTGACAGGTCAAACTTTAATCTCTATCTTACTGTCTACGTGTTTCTGGTTGTTGGCAGCTATAAAATGTGTACTTATCTACATTCACAACATATACATTAGACCTGACGCCCACACGTATGGCTCTTCTGTTATCCAAGCCCTACAGCAAAGAATTCATGTGAAAATAAGAATGGGACCCACCCAAACATATTTCCTTTTAATAGCTTCCCTTCAACATAATGCATTAATGATGCCCATACTTGCATTCCAATGCTGTTTACGTGTTAGACGTTTGATCCTAAATACCTTTCACGTAACTCATAACATGTAAGACAATTTAAAGACACATACAATTTTCATTTTGTTTAAAAACAATTACCTATCTTACACAATGTAAGATATAATATAGAAGATGCGGTAATGGCACAATAATTGAAGTGCACCTTTATAATTAATCAACATTAAACCAACTTTAAAAGATGCCATTCCTGGCTGCCAAGATTTTAGTGCTTTAGAAAGTTATGTGAAAGGTAAAAGCTTTTAGTTCCAGTGTTGAGAGTCATTTCTCTCCACAATGCCTATAGATAGGGAGATGCATTAAAAATAGTTTACTGTTTTATCAGAATGTGCCAGTAGTTAACTTAAGGAGGGAGGACCCAGCACTACATAGCAGTAACATATACCTTTCAATCACTATGTATTCTATCAGGGAGGACCCCGCACTACATAGCAGTGATAAACACCTTCCACAGTGATAAACACCTTCCACCTACCAGGTTGGAGATGTAAGGAGGACAGGAGGTGTGGGGGGGCAGTTAGGGGTATATTTAGTTACCGGTTGGAGATGTGAAAGGACAGGAGGTGTGGGGACAGTTAGGGGTATATTTAGTACAAGAGTGATGTATGTAAAGGAGGACAGGGGGTGTGGGGACAGTTAGGGTTATATTTCTGTACAGGTTGGAGAGTAAGAAGGACAGGAGGTGTGGGCACAGTTAGGGGTGTTGTATTTATTGTACCAGGTTGAAGATGTGTAAGGAGGACAGGAGGTTTTTGTGTGGGGATAGTTAGGGGTTATATTATGTACCAGATTGGAAAATGTAAGGAGGACAGGGGGGTTGGGGGGAAGTTAGGGGTATATTTATGTACCAGGTTGGAGAGTAAGAAGGACAGGAGGATGTGGGAGGACAAGTTGGGGTATATTTATGTACCAGGTTGGAGATGTAAGAAGGACAGGAGGGTGTGGGGACAAGTTAAGGGTATAGTTATTGTACCAGGTTGGAGATGAAGAAGACAGGGAGGTGTGGGGGACAGTTAATTTATGTACCAGGTTGGAGATGTAAGAAGGACAGGAGGTGTGGGGACAGTTAGGGTGTATTTATGTACCAGGTTGGAGATGTAAGTGGAACAGGAGGTGTGGAGTGATTTAAAAGCAAAGCACAGAATCTGGAATTTGACTCTATGAACAATTGGAAGCCACTGTAGAAATTTGCTGATAGACTGATTTATTGATAGAAATGATGATAGTTTTAATAGTCATCACCTGCAATGGGATATTTACTGGTACTTGTGTCAAATAGATATGAGGATCAATTTTATCGAGAACTAATGTGACAGGGCAAACTGAAGTGTTCTATGTTTTTGGGAAGTCCAGGACATCAACACGTTGAATGAAATAAAGTGCTTTTCATGGGTATGCAAAAAATTTCACATTACAACCTCAATAAAAAACCTACCTTGTAATCATAACATCAACTCACCCTAAAACCCACAAGACTAACCAAACATGTAAATATTTAATTCATTTTCTATGTAACTGTAACCCTCTTATTAACTCTAGTTATTTCCATTGTAATCTGTAATCCTGGACCTCAAACACAAGCCCTTTGGGCAAGTTTCCACAGCATTGTGTGATCTGTCTGGACCCCTACATTAAGTGCAGTGCTTGGCGTGGGGGACGGAACACATACACATTACCTGCTTGGCAGATGCTCTGTTCTCACAGCGCTGAGCCGATTCGCTGATGCAGGGGTAAATGTAGTGCAGTACATTAACCCCTGCATTTGTGGATGTCTGAACAGAGCATACACCGAGCAGGTGCATGCGCTGCACTTAGGGGTCGTAGGATTCCCAACGGATCACAAATCGATGTGGAGACATAACTGTTACCCTTATTCTTACCCTCTCAGTAACACTTACATCCCTGAAACCCTAAAGCCAACACTTTCAGTATTACTAACCGTCCCAGTAACCCTATTTGTAATTCTTCCAGTACCCCTAACACTAACTCTAAAGCTAAACACTCTCAGTAACACTAACCATCCCTGTAACCCCCCAGGTGCCCAACCTGTGGCCCTTTGGGCATTATTTGGCGGTTCCCTGTGGTCCTCCACTTGCGGCCCTCGAAACCTAACTGTCATTGCATAGGAACTCACCTGTCCGAGTGGGAATAGTTGGAGAGGTGATAAACTTACCTGATAGACGTAAAAGCCAATCAGCGACCCAGATGGCCCCTGAGAAAGTCCCTCACTTCTCCTCTAGTGTTGGCAGGGAATCAGCAGACTGGTGAGTGCCTATGCTCCCACTGTTCACCAATGAAGGTGGGGTGATTTATCATATATACCAGTGGTGGGCAACTGAGTTGATATGGAGGGCCACAAGTGCGGCCCTCGGCATCACTAAAGGGCCGCACATAACATCGATCCAGACCCTCATCAACATATCTCAGCAGGCGGTGGACCAGATCCCGACAGGCAGTCAAAACCACCGCCCTCCTGCCCCTGGGAGCAGCGCTCATATGTAGACCTGGTTTCTGCGGTCAACATTGACAATTTTACTGATGTAGGAGCCAAAGTTGATTAGGAAAGCTGGGTCAGTGTGTAACCACTACACAGGTTAGGTTTTGGAGGCCGCATGGGGAGGACCAAGGGGGGCCGCCGAACAACGTCCAAAGGGCTGCATGCGGCCCCCGGGCCTCAGGTTGGGCACCTAGGATATATACTGTATATTGCGGCACATAACCTGAGAATAGGAGCACATTACCTTTCAATCAAAGGATATGTGCTGCATAGATATCATCAAAGGCTTCGGCCATGTATATGACTATGTATATCTTCTAGATATGCTTGCGGGTATTCTTTTGGCTTATACAAGTCTGTGAAAATGTTATGTGCGCCCCTTTAGTGATGCTGAGGGCCGCACTTGTGGCCCTTCATGTTAACTCAGTTGGCCACCACTGCTGTAACCCTATGTGCAATTATTCCAGTAACCCTAACACTAACCCTAGTACCAACTATCTCTATAGCTCTAACAATAACCCAATAACCCATACATTGACACTAATCATCAACGTAACAGTAACCCTTACCACAACCTTAATGTTTCTGTAAAAATTCAAATACATGTGAAAGCCAGTTATAACAGGGCTGGTTGAATAAACATGAATTGCATGTGATATTATCTAACAGGGTCATATAATCACATTTTGTCTAGTGTAATTCTGAGAAGTAATACCATTGAGCATCATGAATGCCAGCTGTTGCACAATCCTACAACTGTCACCTCACCACCTGCACAGTTGATATTCCTGGAAAACCCCTTTATTGTTAGTATCCTGCACGATCAACCGTTTTGATAAAAATAACGGGCATCAGAAAACGTTGCGGCTGAGGTTACTTTGCCTTGTCAGATGGTATAAGGAAAAAAAGTTTGTTCCTTAAATTCTACAAGCCAAGGCTGTGGTTACCCACCATGTTGGCTTAGGTGCCCTCTGTGCCATGCATTTATTTGAGCAATAATTGATTCTTTTTGAATGCATGAATGGGGTCTGCTTTATGTATTATGTGGATATATTTTAGTCACCATAGGGAACATTTGAAATTATGGATGTATATACACTTTTCTGTCCCTATTCCTCCTCATAGTTGTATACCTATATTGTGAGATTTACAACACTGCTGCCTACGGTTAATCCTATGGTCTCAAGAGATTTGCCCCCCACCCCCATTGCAAGGCATAGCCAGGGCCGTTTCTAACACTGCATAACACTAAATATGCAGGCGCATAGGGCCCCACAGACCATCGGACGACTTCCCTGCCCAACACAAGCAGCGTGCCCATATAGTTCAGGGAGGGAACTGTACAAGCATGCTGGCGGTGTTGGCGAGCACTCTGGTCTACCGACGGGGGGGGGGGGGGGGGGGGGGGGGGGGGGTTAGGTATTGGTGAGGAGGGGGAAGGTGGTGGTGCAGCGAATACACAGTAAGCCAAAATTGAAAACTTGAAACTTGGCATATGCAGACCAGCATTAATGTGCTGAATCAGCAATGGATGCGTCAATGGATGCTCGTTGTTACATGATTCAAGGGTTACATGTAATGTTTAACACAGCAAAAAGGTGGGGGCACAACTTGACTATACACGTGTACAGTGTAGTCCATGTGTTCCCCATCCCTATGCATACAGTGTATACACAGGAATCCAACAGTACACACCGCTCCTCCTTCCTCTCTTGATAGATGCAGAAGATGGATCTTCCTTTTCCATAGCCCCTTTGTCTGCTACACTTACTGAGCTTCTCTATTCCCACTCCAGGAATAGAAACTATGAATTACAACATACTTTGAGCGGTGGGCAATCACTGTGATGTCATTACAAAATTAAAACATTAAATAAATAAATGTTCTTGTAACTTTGTGGATAAATGTGAACTTCTAAAACCAGAATTCTGCCACATCTTGCAGGGTCCAAAAATATCTGGTCCATATTTGTCCCACGGGCCAGAATGTGACACCTTTGCTTTAGAACAGGGGTTGGTAAACTTTTTGACTTGTGGGCCATAATGGTTTTTTTTATTTTGACAGAAGGGCCGGAGCAAGAGCCTGTAAGGCCCCCCAGCATAGGTGTTCTAAGTTCTCTTAGTCCAGACAGAAAAAAAAAAAGAAAATATATATAAAACAATATTAACCTCCCTAGCAGTTGAGACGAACCCTGTTCGTTCGCCGTTCAGGGTAGCCCCTGAAGTGGGCATCAGGTGCAGCCGATACCTCCACTGAAAGCTGCAGCGATGAATTTGCGTGGTTCACCATAGACCTCTATGTTAATTGTTAATAAAGGAGCGCCGGCTTTCCCGCCCCCAGAGCCTGTGTCATTAATGACACCGGCTGTATGGAGAGGGGTGGAGGGAGGGTGTACTTTGTACACTGCCGCGATTGCCCGTACCGCGTCCTTAAAAATGGTGCGGTATGGGCAGTGCGCTAGGGAGGTTAATCAGTAGAGGCTTTTGGTAGTAAACATAAACATTCTATTGCAGGGAAACGAGAAGACTCCTACAATCATTCTCTAGGCATTATTGCCACGTATTCCATTGAATGAGGGGAGGGAAGCTAGAGTGTCTTTAAACCGAGGTAAAAAGGGCCAAATTAAAAGACTACAGGGCCGGTTTTGGCCCCCGGGCCTTAGTTTGCCTATGGCTGCTTTAGAACAAATACAACCATATCAGTAGCTCCAAAAAATAGCTATATGTAGGAATTCACATCACTTGCCACAAACTGATTAATGTATATGAACTGATAAATGTGACAGGTTTCACTAATTGCTGGATTCCAGCACCAATCCAAAACTACTTCGGACATGGACTGCCAAATCTCTGCCAATTATTTATTTTTGGAATAGCTGTATTTTCTTCTAAATCCCATAATGAATGTTTGGCTGAGAGGTTGTGACTGTTGGCTCCGAGGATATAAAATTAAATGGAAAGGATAAAATATATCATAAAAAGCTAAGGCAATGGAAAACAGCCCTAGCAACCTTTTTATTTTCAAGAAGTACAACATGTTTTTTCCCCCGAGTGGCATTATTTTACAGGGGATTTTTTATTTTGTAAACGCGGTAAGGTTGGTGAGTCTAATTTAAGTCGCTGTTGTCTGGCTCACTTCCCAGGCTCCACTTTAGGAGAAATTTTTTTTTCAGAGAGACAAGTGAGATCTTTTGGGCTCTGACATTCCAGGCATTTTAGTGGGGATTACAGAATGGAATGGTTCGGCATTTTATAGAGGTCTCCTTGGTGGTTGCACTCTTGGCTGTAGGGAATGGTCAGTCAGGTTCATCTTGGGAGGTTCCTACCTACCAGAAGGTTTCCGAGATTTAAGAGTTAGCTACTTCATAGAAGAGTGGGTACCAACACAGATGCAGGGCGGAATGAACCGGCCAGCACCAGGTAG
>CM070036.1:150628242-150639004 GCA_036250615.1 Ptychadena robeensis | reverse complement strand
TGTAGAAAAAATTATTGTGTATATTAAACCATTTAGGGCTCGTCTACAATGATAAACAATGGGCGTGGTGTGTGACGCACGCAAACCTTGCCAATACACATGCATAGGATGCGGTATTGCCAGCAAGGGAGATCTTGTCAGAGTACACTGTACACATGTGTACCAGGAAAAGCGACACCACCTCCATTAACACAGAGGTTTATGGTGCTGCCCTACTTCTCCGGTGTCACCGGTAACAGGCGAGTGATGCAGGCGAGTATGCACGAACCCGACGCAGGCACAGTTTGTTTTAAGAACAAACTGTCACCGTAATGGGTTTCAGCATAACACCACGGAAGGTTAATAGAACTCATGGAGAAGAACAAGGTCAATTTGATCAACTGACTTTGTTGATCTTCACTGATTTGGTGGTCTGATCATTTGATTATGTTTGCTTTTTGCTTCCTAGGCTGTACAGAGAAATGCTAATTAATCAGCTGATCAAATTGATCATGTGCTTTTCCATTATTGGGGATAGTTGGTATTTTATTTTACTACTTTGTAAGGGCTTGTTTCCATTACGTCGGGAGCCCTCCGCTAAGCGTACACGCTTAGCGGGGGTCCCCGACGTAGCAGATAGACTTACCTGCTCGGCGGACGGGTCTGTCTTCATTGCGCCGACCCGATCCGCCGGTGTCAGGCTGAACGTAGTCTAGTACGTTCAGCCTGTACACCGGCGGATGTCTAAACAGACCATCCGCCGGCAGGCTGAGTCTATGGGATACGTCGGGACCCCTGCTTAGCATATACGCTTAGCGGAGGGCTCCCGACGTACAATGGAAACAAAGCCTAAGTTAACTGCCAAGCCCCTCAACATGGTATCATTGTTTAAATTGTAGGGATGTAAGAAGAAGTTCAAAATTCAAGTAAAAATATGGACTTAAAACTGACCTGTCACCCGCTTTTGTTCTTGTGTGATCAGCACTAGAAGATCATGGGACCAAATAAAGAGTTAAGTCAGATTTTAAATATAAAGAGTTACATGCAAGTACTTCATGGTTTCTTCCTAAAATTCAGTTACATGTGATAAATATTATTGATTAACTTCTTCTTGATATGATAATATTTTCAGCATGATTTGAGGAGTGGCTCATTAGCAGGCGAGTGATTAGTAAGAGTGATATAGGATAATACTTTGGCACACCATAAATGTAAAAGATATAAAAAGAGCGCTGATTATGCCTTACAGTAAAAGCATTCATAATATTCCAAATACAACAATGGATCACTGTGATTTTTAAATCAATGGTAATCCGATAATGGTACAATCACTAGATGGAAATATTTGCTCATTCTGATGCAAGCCTCAACATTATACAGCTAAGTTATGTTCTGAGATGGATGCAATTCAACCCTTAAAGTGGATTTAAACTAAAAAGGATAAAATAAACATATACCGTATATACTCAAATACAAACCGAATTTTTCAGCACCTGAAACGTGCTCCAAAAAATTTAATTCGGCTTATATTCGGGTCAAGAAATGAAGATTGCAGCATTTTGTAGGTGGACTTTATGAGTGAATTGCAAAGCCCCAGACATGCTATCAGCACCAAATATGCTGGAGGTGTGGTTGTGGAAACATTTGGAAAAAAAATTATTGTTCTATCACATGTAGTTTTTGCAAAAATAAGGTTCAAAATCAAGTAAAATTTGAACTTTTTTGTGCAAAAACTTTACATGCTAGAGCAATACTTTTTTATTTTCAATGTTCCCACAACACTTCTCTACAGCTCCAGCACTTCTAGTGATGATACCATTTTCAGAGGCTTTGTAATTAAAGTTTACTGAATTAAATAATAACATTTGCTGTGTGTTTCTGAGCCTTAGCTGCTGCATTTGCCCCCTAGGCTAATACTCGAGTCATTCAGTTTTTCTTTCTAAAATTGGGTACCTCTGCTTTTGTTCGGGTCGGCTTATATTTGAGTGTATACGGTAGTACATTACTCATCTACACCGGGTCTTTGTCCAGGGACAGCGATCCCTAAAATGAAAAAATACTTACCTTTCCTGGCGCCGCCATGCCTGGAGTGTCTGGTCCTCCAGGCTTCAAGATGAAGGAGTGAAAGTCTTCTGGTCTCAGTCCATTCATGTATGGACATTTGATATCACATGTGTTTTGATATTACACGTTGCTTGTTCCAGATTCAATGTTTTAGCAAAACCTAAATTTGTTTTCATATGAAAAGATTCATCACCATCTCTGATGAGCATGAAAAAACGTCCACAATGAATCTTTTCATCTGAATCAGGTAACACTCTGCCCCTCCGCACCACCCAATTCAGATGCTGCTGGCTGCGGGCGCATAGGAACATGGGAAAGGAGACGTCAGATGTCCCATGTTCCCTTGAAGCCGCCGTGGCGCAATTTACTGAGACGGTGAAGACTTGCAAGATTTTTAAAGATTTACTGGGTATTTTTTTCATATTTTACCGCCGATCTGCCGAGCGCTTACTACAGCTTTCCTTCTCATATATTTGGGCTGTATTCTGGACAGTATACAGAGAACCTATAGCAGGGGTATCAAACTTAAACAAACCGGCCAACCTTGATATTTATTGAAAACATTGTGGACGTTTTTTATGCTCATCAGAGATGGTGATGAATCTTTTCATATGAAAACAAATTTAGGTTTTGCTAAAACATTGAATCTGGAACAAGCAACATGTAATATCAAAACACATGTGATATCAAATGTCAAATAAAAAGACACATCTGTGCCATTCAAGAAAAATGTAAAAAATCATCTCAAAGGCCAAATATAATTACACTGTGAGCAAGATTTGCCCCCCGGACCAGTGTTTGACTCCTGATCTATAGTATTTAAAGTTAAGGTGCTGAGAGTCGAATGTTTGTCTTCACAGAGAGAAATGAGTCCCCTGCCTCTAGTATCTGACCAGGAAGCGTCAGAAAGCAGAAGTGCTAGTATTTTTTAATACTCCATCTATCAAAGGAGGGGCCAACCTGGCAGTGCAGCTTTTGGTGACAGCTCATCAGTTGTAGATTTATAGAAGAACAGCCAGAACTTTTCCATCAGGAACCCTTATTAAATTGTAGGCCCGAGGGTCCTCAACTCCTCCTGTGTCATAACATGCATCTGTGTGTTATCGCGTGTTGCATCTCAACTCTAATTTAATGAACAGCACTGCATAATATGTTGGCGCTATATAAATAAAAGTTGCAGTATATACATGAGTATAGGCTGACCCAGTTAAAAGCTGAGGTACCGAATTTTAGCAAAACAAAAAGGGAAATTTATTGACTTGAGAATACGCCGAGCGTGGAAAGTTTGCGAAGGCAGATTGAGTTTTCTCATTAAAATTCCCCATCCGTAGTAAAAAAAATACCAATATGTCCACAAGATGGCGCTGCCGTCCAAGTTTGTTTACATTTCACCAGCCAAGCTTGGGAATGTCATAGATAGAATAAAAAAATACACATCAGACCATTCACAGAGCCTGCAGGGAGATCAGGGACCACCTGCACAGGTAAGTGGGACACTGACTCTGACTCGAGTATAGGCAGAGGGGGTCTTTTTCATCACTGAAAAACCTGGCTTTTACCCAAGTATATATGATAATAATAGTAATAACCTCTTGATTTCTCCTAGCAAGGAATCAACCCCTCACTAGTTTACACAATCAGGGAAACAGCCATAAGATAACAGCTTAGGTAGATCTATATGAGTGGCTGGCCCTCTGATTGCAGAAAACTACAGGATGTGTCAAGAGGGAAGAACAATCACAACTAAAGAAAAAAACAGTGATTGGTCTACATAACAGGCAACTGCTACACAGCGGCAAAGTTTCACACTGGATAACTACACAGGTCTGGAAAATATACACAATGTACCAAGGTTCACCTGTCTGCCTCTAAAAGACTTGTTATAAAATGTAAATATCTTTTAATGCCATTAAAGGATCTGGTAATGATGATCACTCTAAACTTTAACTTCTGCTGTCCAGGAAAATGACCCTCTGAAAATTCCACAGAGAGTTAGGTACTGTCTCACGGAGCTGACCGAGGTGCTGAACCAAGGCTTGCCCTGAGACAGCGCACAATGCCTCCTTCTTGGCCTTATTTACTAAAGTGTCCATTGGAAGACCATTTCTATTTGGTCTTCATCAACCAAATTAGTTCTTTTTTTTTTATTAAAAGGAGAGTCCAGGCTGATGCTGGACAGATGATTTATATTCAATATCATAGTTACTTACATATCTGAGCTGTATTGCAAAGTCTACATGGCTGCTGGTGCTATCTGTGCCAGACTCAACATTAATTTTATATAATGGAGAATGTAATGGAACTATGAAAGGGACCTTGCTTGAGAATCCGAGACACAAGGGCTCAACATTAATTTAATATAATGGAGAATGTAACGGAACTATGAAAGGGACCTTGCTTGAGAATCCGAGACACAAGGGCTCCGTGATATGGAATGGTTGTAATGTTTAATAAGGCATTATTTCTAACAATGAATTTAAAGGTAACTAAAGTCAAAAGTGCTATTCAGTAGATAGGTGTTGACACCAAAGCAAGAGGGGAACATTTTAGGATACTTGTTTTGGTGACAAATCCCTTTTTAAGAATGGATTTCCCTTATTTTCTAAAGGGTTTACAGTGCAGAAAAAGTGAGTTAATGATAATTCTTTTAGATGTAAGATTCGGTGTCAAAGCAGCCCAGACATCAATCCCTGGATCTCTGCCGCACTCTTCACCTATAGACAAGCCACCGCTAGTTGTGCCAGCCCCGCACTCGCCACTTGCCCTCAAAATCTTATGTGAGCAAGGGATTCCATCTGGGAACAGGAGTTGACAAAAATATGTATTAATAAAAATCATGTTTTTAATGGAAGAAGTTGACAATCTGTGACTCTTTCCAGTGAGCTCCAAAAACACCCCTAGGGAAGGGGGTACCCCCTTGGTTTTGTACCCAGGTGGTAATCCATATGGGACAAAATTTCCTTTTTTGCTATTTCACAAATTTTGGGATGTGGAGCCTTGCTGAATCTAGGACTAAATGTCCACGCAATTATACCAAAGGAGCATACATAGAATGTGTACTCTTATAATTATATAATAAACTAATACTTAATAATATTTTTTATGTTATTACAGCACTCTTTTTGGGTATCAGTATGGTACATTTTGGGTATGGGTTCATCAGCATGGTACATTTTGGGTATGGGTTTATCAGCATGGCACATTTTGGGTATGAGTCTATAAGCATGGCACATTTTGGGTATGTGTTTATCAGCATGGCACATTTTGGGTATAAGTCTATCAGCATGGCACATTTTGGGTATGAGTCTATCAGCATGGTACATTTTGGGTATGAGTCTATCAGCATGACACATTTTGGGTATAAGTCTATCAGCATGGCACATTTTGGGTATAAGTCTATCAGCATGGCACATTTTGGGGATGAGTCTATCTATATTTTTATATATATGTGTATATACATGATAAATATCATGTCTAATCAACTGAATTTACCACAGGTGGACTTCAATTAAGCTGCAGAAACATCTCAAGGAGGATCAGAGGAAACAGGATGCACCTTAGCTTAATTTTGAGCTTCATGGCCAAGGCTGTAAATACTTATGCACATGTGCTCAATTTTTTTATACATTTGCCAAAACCTCAAGTAAACATTTTTCATGTTGTCATTATGGGTAGAGATGGGCGAACATCGCCATTTACTGTCCGCGAACGGACGGGTCGGACTTTTAAATAAGTCCGCCCTGTTCGTGGACACATTCAAATTACCCGCTAGAGATGGTCGCATTTTTTTTCAAAAATTCGACCATTTCGCCGGTTTCGACTTAATTGCAAAGCCCCTGAGCATGGTATCATCACCAAACTTGCTGGAGATATAGAGAAGGGTTGGGGGTATACTCCAAAAAAGAAAGTAAGTCTCTAATACAAATAGTTTTTTCACAAATTAAGTTCAAAGTCAAGTAAAAAATTCAAAAATCGGAATTTCGACTTTAACTTTGAACTTAATTTATGCAAAAACTACATATGCTAGAGCAAAACTTTTTTTTTTCAAATGTTCCCCCAACCCTTCCCTACATCCCCAGCAAGTTTGGTGATGATACTATTTTCAAAGGCTTTGCAAAGGGCTAACAAAGTTTGCAAGTCGAAAAATTCGACCATCTCTATTCCCCGCCTCTAGGCGGGGAATTTGAATCGGAAAAACCGGATGTGACGTCAGTGACGTCACATCCGGTCCTTGGACCGCATCCTGGAACGCATAGTTCCTGGTTACGGGCGCAGGATGTGACGTCACTGACGTCACTTCCTGCTCCAAGCCGGATTTTTCACTACAAGACCGGCTGCATGCCCGGTCTTGTAGTGAAAAGATTCTTCCTCCGGCACGATCTCGCAGGTTCTGATCCTGCCGGAGGAAGAATTTAGATCTTCTTCTCGTTCGCCGCCGAACTGTTCTCCGGCGAACAGTTTGGTCCATCCCTAATTATGGGGTGTTGTGTGTAGAATTCTGGAATAAGGCTGTTACATAACTAAATGTGGAAAAAGTGATGCACTGTGAATACTTTCTGGATGCACTGTAGTTCTGCCCCACGGTGACAACACTGCTCCTACATAGATAAAATTTAATGGATTAGTGTTGTCATCTAAGGACACGAAGCGTTATTACTAGGTGGGTAAAAGGGAAACTAATATCGATACCTACACATTGGTAAGCTGCAAAAATAGTTAGTTCTTATATTTGGATACTCTTAAACTTCAGATTTCAGGGGTACATCTGCAAATAGACCAGGCAAACAGAGTTTTTTCTTAGTTATTCATTTTCCCAGAATGTATTGGCAACATGAGTGGGGACAACATTGCCACCCCACACATGTACCTAGGGCTCTTTGAGCAGCTCTGATAAAAAATGTCTAAGTACACAAAAGAATTCACCTTTCCACTTGCCAAATCCCCAGTCCCATCCTGCCAGGTTGTCTTCTTCCCACTGGGTCAGCAGGGATGGGCTGCTGTGAATTGCAGGGGTGGGACTGTGTTTTCCTCTTTGGTCTACTGACATTGTGGTTATTCCCCAAAATACTCTGGAAGGAAGCCAGATACTTCTGTTTTTCAAATCTTTTAACTGCTGTTTGATTAATACAAAAGTTTAAATGCTGGGAGGAAGAATGGTTCCAGTAGATGCACCTAAGTTACTGGCTGAGTCCCTTTCCTCTTTCAGATTAGGTGTGACCTCCTTCTAAACATTTGCAGAATTGTTTTTGTAACAAATTCCAGGACAATTGTATCACCAAGATTCTGCTTCCTCTGTAAACAGTGTGGTAATATTTAGGATAGTTAAAGCGGACCTACCACCAGGAATCTATGTTTTCATGAATGGCACTAGAAGTGCCAATAATAGGGAGGAATGCAGTGAAAAACCCCAAAAACGTACCTGTAATGAGCAATTTAGTAATATAATCCGGCATTCCTGTTCACTTCCTGGTTAATGGACTCAGCAAAACCCGGCAGCACGTCACAACAACACGTGATTTTTCAGTGTAAAGCCAACACATGGTGGTGCAATATCGCGGGTGGCCACTGGGGGCGTTCAGTGATCTTCTATGGCAAAGCAGCTCACTGAAAAATCACGTGACGTGCTGCCGTCTTCTGCTGACACCATGAACCAGGAAATGAAGAGAAATGCCGGATTATATTCCTAAATTGCTTATTACAGGTACGTTTTTGGGGTTTTTCCACTGCATTCCTCCCTATTATTGGCACTTCTAGTGCCATTCATGAAAACATAGATTCCTGGTGGTAGGTCCGCTTTAAACTAAACCCAACTTGAAGCTATTCATCGCACTACCACTAGTGCATAAAATAGGGAACCTAGCCATGAAGTCTTTTTCCTGCATTGTTTTAAAAAACTTATACAAAAAATTGCGTTTGATCTGAGGGGTGGCCAACATCCCAAATATCAATGGACAAAATATGCTGTAAAGTGGAAAATACCACTTACAGCGGAAGTTCCTCCTGACCGAGGTCAGGGGCGAGGGGACTTTAACGGCCATAGGTTAGTTTAGAGTATATTTTTTTAGATAAATACAGTGATGAATACAATAATAAAAAATACCAACATATTTATTGCATGATTAAAAACATAGAACATGGCATGGCAGTATTGGCTTAATGGTGATACATATCATTGGTAATAGTTATGCAATTACATACAGTTCCATACGGTGTTTGGGTATAATTTAAGCATGATAGTACAAAAAAGGATAAAAGTCAGGACAGAGGAGCATGTGTCCCCCCCCCGCGGGGGTGTAGTGGATCCTAACGGACACATGCTCCTCTGTCCTGACTTTTATCCTTTTTTGTACTATCATGCTTAAATTATACCCAAACACCGTATGGAACTGTATGTAATTGCATAACTATTACCAATGATATGTATCACCATTAAGCCAATACTGCCATGCCATGTTCTATGTTTTTAATCATGCAATAAATATGTTGGTATTTTTTATTATTGTATTCATCACTGTATTTATCTAAAAAAATATACTCTAAACTAACCTATGGCCGTTAAAGTCCCCTCGCCCCTGACCTCGGTCAGGGGGAACTTCCGCTGTAAGTGGTATTTTCCACTTTACAGCATATTTTGTCCATTTTAAAAAACTTAGTAAACTTTGAATGGATGCCATCTTCACAATAAGCAAGTTCTTGACTTAAGCAGGGTACAGAAGTGAAGATATGGGCCAGATCGATGGCCGTTTGGAACGCCATGGCACTCACGGCCATCTATCTGGCCCATATAATATGCGGCCATCTCTGTTTTCGAGCGGGACAAAAACGGCCATATCGGACATGACCGTTAAATACGGCCGATGTACGTTGCTTTGCCTAGAGACCGCGGGTTTCCATGCAAAGCATCAGCTGAGCTGGGGAGAGAGCAGAGCTGTCTTCCTAGCTCCGGTGATATCTGACAGCAGCGTGATGAGGTCATCATGCTGCTGCAGGGAACATCGGATATTTGAGCCGTCTGTACCATGCTTAACAGTTTGTCCCTGCCCGATATTCTATTATCAACTATGTGGTACTATTGCAATGTGTAATTATGAATAAACATGTAAAGTCACCAAGTAAGGTGTTTAGTGTGTGTGTCTCTATGTGAAAGGTTAATGTTTCTGTATGATTGGTGTGAAAATCAAATAAAGTTGTACACATTTTTCAAATAAAGTTTGAGGGCCATTTCACACTGGTAAACGACATTGCATCGCAAACATGGCTAGTGTGAAATGGTCCTCAATATGAAACTGTGTTTGAATGGGGGGGGGTGCTATATTATGTTCATATCTAGAAAAGGGGGTCTTGCAGGGCAAGTTTGGGAACCACTGTTTTGGCAATAGTGTGGATTGAGTGCTGGATGGAGTGGTATAAACTATACCCAGGTGTGCACATAAGTGGTACTCTGGTACTCAAAAGGGGCAAAAGCTCTGCGTACCTGCATTATTGTTACAAAGCTCGATGCGTACTAACAACTTGGAGGCGCTCCGTGTCTGGGCGGTCGCAGCTAAATGTTACATGTATACAATGTATGTCACTTGGATAACCGCAGGGAAACATGAATAACTATGAAAGGTTAGGGTGTGAAAATGGGAATGATAATAATCCAAACAAAAAGATTGGACTTCTAATGGTGTTTGAGATCTGGGGGTGAAAGTCAGAGTAGGCATATGTAAGGGTAAAAGCTGACAAGAGAAAAGCAATGTGTGACAGATGGAATATGACTATGAAAAAAAATTTTAATTTTGACTGCAGGTAGTCTCAGGGGTTAGTTACTTAGCCAGGCAATTTCAGGGTTGTAGTACTGAGGTATGAGATCTGGGGGTTCAAACGGTGTTGTACTGTGAGAGTTAAATTTGACCCAAAGCAGCTGGTGACCTGTGGATGGAGACAGCTAATCGGAGGCTCAATCAGGAACAGGGAGGTCCATCTGCAGCAGAATCTACGGTACTATGCAGGAAGCTGATGCAGAGGACAGTGAGGAAGACCTACCCTATAATTGGGGTGAATACCAAACAACATTTCCTGGTACTCATCTGAGGAGCTCACTAAAAAAGTTATGTGCACCCCTGCCACTGGGCAAACCCGCTGAACCTGAAGAATGATAAATTATGTGTTCCTTTTTAGGTCATGGTGTCAATTTATTTGGTTTATGAGATTCTTTCTGTTCTTTAAAAGTGATTTAAAAATTAAATGCCACAGACATGTCTTATTTTACATTAGATGCCACATGTTTTATAGTATAAGAGCTAGATTGTTGATTGTTTAGAAAAACATAAGTTTGTTTCCACATGAAAAGGTTCATTGTTAAATATGAGAAAGAAAAACCCATTTTTCAATTAATATTAAGGTTGGCCTATGTTTATTTGAGTTTGACACCCCTGTTGTAGACAGTCTAATAAAGAGTGGATGCCAGCAGAATACTAACCTCCCTGGCAGTAAGCCTGTGTTCAATTACGCATTTCGGGGAATCAAAGCAGTGCACATTGTACTCTGCTGCGTTTCCCTGCCCTCCGTCCTCCACTCTGCACATCCTCTGGTGTCATCAATGACGCTGGAGGTGTGGGCCGGAAACCAACACCGTCTCCTTAAAATGGAGGTCAATGGCACCGCCCCGTGTGTGTGTGTGTGGCGGAAAACGAACACTGCACATCACTCTGAACACACCATCCCCACTGTGAAA
>CM070036.1:150595324-150606721 GCA_036250615.1 Ptychadena robeensis | reverse complement strand
TCTCGTGTACCCCCTGGGTGCAGGCCGCAAAACAAGATCCCGAGGGCCGCAAATGGCCCGAGGGCCGCAAATGGCCTGCGGGCCGCGAGTTTGAGACCCCTGATTTAACACTTTCATGCGAATATCAAAATGCCGCTATTTCTGGTGTCCAATCAGAATGAATCTTTCATTGATCTAACCACTGAGGTGTTAGGTTACTGTACTCAGTATACATATTTATTACATAAATACAGTATAGCTATTCCTTGCCTTTCTGAAGGCTATGGTCAGTGGTGGTTTTAGGCATGGGCAACATGGGCAGTTGCCCAGGGTGGCATCATGCCCCTGCCTATCAATCAGGTGGATGCCCAAGGAGAGGGAAGATCGTCTTGACTGTATGACTGTCCATAAGTCTGTGACCCACCAGCACTACCCCCTAACCCCAAGGAGTGTTCTGTGACAGTGACCAGGGTTACTATCCCCTATCTCAGGGGGGGGGGGGTTTGTGGAATTGAGTCTGTAAGGCCCCTCATACACGTCTCGATTATCCGGTTCATTGAATTTTAAAATCACTCAAAAATGGATGCCTGTCCACATGGTACGATCGACCTAGTTTGATCAAAATTGGACAAAAGTTCAATCGAAAAATTATCGGACATGTCGAAAAATTTTGATCCATCGAACTGGAGAATTTTGATCGAACCAACATCTATCAAATATCGGTTTCTCCATGTGGGAAGTAGTTCGATCGTACTTTGTTCGATTAAACCAACGGAGATCATAGATTGTGATTGAATCGACATCGATTGTAGGGTTAATTGAAACGTGTATGGGGGCCTTAAGTCTCACCAGCCACAGAAGGGGCTCTGCAGCAATGACCAGAGACGATTTCCTTAGGACCATCCCTGGCTACGGTCACGTTTTTCCTGGACTCACATGAGGTTATTCCTAAGCTCTTCAAGTTTTATTATTATTTAGGTATATACCTTTGTCTTCTTGCACCTAAAGGTGGGTTTAAAGATGATCAACAGGTAGATAGACACAACGATAAATGTACCTAAATCCCTGTACAGCAGAGCTTAACAACCAGAGGAAGAAGCAGCGTGAAATGCCAGTCAGTTTATTATGTGCCAACAGGTGACATGCGGGTAGGAAGAGAGACAGACATGAGCCTTCCTTCCTTCCATTCTTCCATTCTTCATTCCTTCCTATCTTCTTTCCATCCCTCATTCCTTCCCCTTTCATCTTTCCATCTTTCATTCATTCATTCCTATCTTCTTTTAATGGTTCATTCTTTCCTATCTTCTTTTTATCGTTTATTCCTTCCTACCTTTTTCCATCCTTCATTCCTTCTTATCTTCCTCCCTTTCTTCTGTCCATCCTTCATTCCTTCCTATCTTCTTTCCATCCCTTCTTCCCATCCTGTATTCCTTCCTATCTTCTATCCATCCTTCCTTTCTTCCTATTTGCATCATTCCTTCCTATCTTCTTTCCATCCTTCATTCCTTTCTATCTTCTTTCCATCCTTCCTTCCTATCTTTGTTCTATCCTTCATTCCTTCTTATCTTCTTTCTATCCTTCATATCCCTTTTCCATCCTTCATTCTTTTCTATCTTATTTCCATCCTTCCTTCCTTCCCATCTTCTTTCCATCCTTCCTTCCTTCTATCTTCCTTCATTCATTCCTTCCTTCCTGCCTGCCTTCCTTCACTCCTACATTTTGTGCCCTTCCATTCTACCTTTCTATTTTTCCTTCCCTCATTCTTTCTTTCTTACTTTTCTCCTTTATTCTTTCTTCTACCTTTTTATCCTTCCTCTATCATCTTTGTTGTTCTCTTAAGTTATTTTCTTTTTCCTTTCTCCTTCCTTCTCTCCATTCTTCCCTCCTTACTTTCAGTTTCCCTTGCATCCTTCCTCTCCTTCTTCCTACCCTTCCCTCCTCTCCTTCCTGGGAGCTGCTCACGCTGTACATTTGAAGGTGACCTCATCCGTAAACCCCTCTTTTATAATTTTGTTATAATAAGTTTATAATGAACTACCGATTCATGGTAGTTCATTATAAACTTACATTCATAACATTATTTACAACATTAATATCAAGCAGCTTGTCTTTTTTCACAAGTTCATATTAATCATTGAAAAGGCTGTGTAGAGCAGTTTAAGCTCTGCCTAAAGTTTGAGACTGGAGAGAGGTGAGGAAGAGGTGAACTCATATGTCATGGAGGACAGCGACAATCTGAGCACAGATTTTATGTAGTCTGATAGCCTCTAGTCCATGCCCAGTTTTCTACAGGCACCTGCCTTCCCTGCAGCCCCCCTACCAGCTGAACTCACCATGCCTCTGAACTACAGATCCCAGTGTACTCCAGGCTGTGGCACCTGCCTTCCCTGCAGCCCCCTACAAGCTGCACTCACCATGCCTCTGAACTACAGATCCCAGTGTGCTCCAAGCTGTGGGTAAGACTCCTTGTTCTCTACTCCCAGAGTAGAAGGTTAGAGGGGCAGTACGTTTAGGAGAAAAAGTAAAGGCCCCAATACACCTAACAATCTTTCCATACAATTTCTGTACAATCAAATTTTGTTCTACCAAAACCATGTAATATGAGGAGCGTTCTAATCCTTCCAATCACTATGTATTCTATCAGGGAGGACACTATACTACAGAGTTGTTGGTAGATCTAATGGAGATTGTACGGCTCGATCTTAAGGTGTATGGGGGGCCTAAGAAAGAAAGAATGAGGGAAAGAAAGGGAAAAGATGTGAGGAAAAATAGAAAGGTAGAAAGGGGGCCACAAAATGTATGAAGGAAGAAAAGAAAGATGGTAGCAAGACAGAAGGTAGAAAGGAAGGAAAATAGATAGTAAGAAGTGAAGGATAGAAAAAAGATAGGAAGAAATGAAGGATCAAAAAACATAGGAAGGAATGAAGGATGTAAAGAAGATAGCAAGGAATGAAGGATGGAAAGAAGATAGGAAGAAATGAAGGATGCAAAGGAATGAAAAGGATAGGAAGGAATGAAATATAGAAAGAAGATAGGAAGGAAAGATGGAAAACAGATATGAAGGAGGAAAAGAAGATAGGAAGGGGTGAAGGATGGAAAGAAGATAGGAAGGAATGAAAGATGGAAAGAAGATAGAAAGGAATGATGGAAAAAAGGATATTAAGGATGAAAAGAAGATAGGAAGAGGTGAAGGATGGAAAGAAGATAGGAAGGAATGATGGAAAAAAGGATATTAAGGATGAAAAGAAGATGGGAAGAGGTGAAGGATGGAAAGAAGATATGAAGAGGTGAAGGATAAAAAGAAGATAGGAAGAAATGAAGGATGGAAAGAAGATAGGAAGGGTTGAAGGATGGAAAGAAGATATAAAGGAATGAAAGATGGAAAGAAGATAGAAAGGAATGATGGAAAAAAAGATATGAAGGATGGAAAGAAGATAGGAAGAAAAGATGGAAAGAAAATAGGAAGGAAAGATCGGCAGATGGCCAAAAATGTTTGCTCGGCAGGACAAATTTGACACCGTGGCTCAAAATGTTCGCCTTCATCTTATGTTAACCTGATTTATTTAGTTATCACCAATCCATTTGTTACCACAAAACAAACTTTTGCTCCTCACATTTTATAGATGCTGCGCAAGCATTTCCAATATTCTTATATGTGGATCGCTAATGCAGCATGTCCACTAACATGCGCGGTGTACTTGGCTACACGTGTGATAGTACGAACACATGCATTGCTGGTACACGCAGCACATCCCAAAGACAGGATATAATTAGGTGGCTCTGTACTAATTTACTTCCATGGGAGTGAAAGGACCGCAGCTGCTTCTCAGTATATTTTGGCTTCTGCTACACTTCCTCTTCCTGACAGCTTTATGCTTTGGTGGGAGGGAGAAGGCTTGTTTGCAGACAGGGAGCCACAACAAGGAGGCTGAAGAAAAATAAGTAACAGAAAGGAACCCTAATTCTTCTATGTGTATTGCTCTATTAATTATCAATAAAAACATTGCAATGCAGGTGTCACCCCAATGTCTCCCGCCGTTGCCGACCCACGTGGTCACCTTGATTGGTCACCTCCACTCTTTCACTCCTTACAGCCTGTGCTGCACTGCCCTCACATCATGCAGATGGCATTGCAGCAAAGGAGCAGAGGGTAACGTAGCATGGGCCGGATTAAAAAGCTTAACAGGCCAGATTTGGCCCATGGGCCATAGTTTGCCCATGCCTGGTCTAGCCTAATGAATGAGTAAATGTTATGTCATTTTGTGAAGTAATTGTAATTGGCTTCCCTTTCTTCTGCAGGTGAAGTTATCCTTCAGAATGGGGCCTTCTATGTGCTGCATCCTGCAGTGACCTGGACCTAGGAGTTGGGACCTTGGGATACAGCTCCTCTGCTCACACTGGGACCACCTCTTCACCTCTAGGGTTTTTATGATGGACCAACAGGCAGATCAGCATTATGAGTGTGTGGCAGAGATAGGGGAAGGGGCATATGGCAAGGTGTACAAGGCCCGTGACCTGAAGAACGGAGGACGTTTTGTTGCCCTAAAAAGGGTAAGAGTACAGACTGGGGAAGAGGGAATGCCCCTTTCCACAATTCGGGAGGTGGCGGTTCTGCGACATCTGGAGACCTTTGAGCATCCAAATGTAGTCAGGTAAGAGCAAAGGTGGCTCTGTGACTCCCATAGAGACACTCAGTGTTTGATATGATGATAACTAGATGTTAGACTCAAACTATTTTGTATAGCCAGTCAAAGTCATTAGCATCATATGAACACCCAGGAAACATATCCTTTATAGACAAAATAAATGCCTCCAGTCATGTTATTGTCCTCTCATCTTCTGGTGTACATGTTTTCTGGATTATTATTCATTGGATATGCAGCTGCAAGGCAACTTGCAACCACTATTCCAAAATTACTTATGGAGGGCGTGAATGCAAACTTCTCTTTTCTGTGAATAGGGTTGTATGTGAATGTTCTACAAATATGTCTTGTCAGCAACTCTGGGGGATATTTCTCATTGAAATGACCAGCTGTGCAACCCCGTGACGTGAAGTTATATTGCTTTTTCAAAGATGCAAGGTCAGAATACCTCATAGTTAAGACAATTTTTGGGAGTGTCTAATAAAGGTTAATATTCTGTTATTGAAGGAGATTTGCAGTAATACAATAATGGGGGCTTCCATGGATGAGCTGCAGAAAATGCTGGTTGTCTCTGATATTAGCACTTCCCTGGAGACAAACATAGGGGCTCGTTCACACTAGCAGCTGCGGGGCAGTAAGTATGCCAACACAAGAGCTGCTAGGGTTAACACAATATAGGAAACCTGTATATCTCCTAGGGCTTGTGTCCACTGCTGCCCTTTTTTGGCCCTGCCACATGTCCGCAGCAAGTAAAAAGACGCAGAGAGTGCCAGTGCGCATCTTGATTTCCTGCGCAGGGAATCTGCAGTGGACACATGGCCTTACACTAGCCTCACATTTCCGTTAACCCTAATGTGCAATGATGCACGTTAGTGCAAACGCTCTGTATTTCTGCAAGCGCCTCCCATACACTTGTATTTGAGAGTGCAAAGCAAAATGTTTTTTTTTACTTTTCGGTAATGTTATCGGCAAAACCTGATCCTGCCACTTCCATCTGCTCAACATCTCCACGATACGCCCCTTCCTATCCCCAGAGACCACAAAAGTCCTGGTACACACTCTCATCATTTCTCATCTTGATTACTGTAACATCATCCTCTCTGGTCTTCCTCTATCTAGACCAGTGGTTCTCAACCTGTGGGTCGGGACCCCCTTGGGGATCGAACGACCATTTCACAAGGGTTCTTTGGAAGCAGCAGAGCTCCTCCTAACAGGCAGCAGTGCTGATGACCACAATTGGGGTGGTAATTTAGGAGGAAGATTAATGCCCTCTACCTCCCTCTTACTTAGGAGGGATGGGGAGTTACAGTCCCACCGCACACATCATTTGCACAAGTGGGAGGGAAAAATATAAGGGAGGGGACATAACACTTACGTTATTGTGCCGGAAGTTACTTGGAAGGGAAACTCTGCTTCTGCATTCCAAATACAGGAAGTGACTTTGTGACGTCACTTCCAGGGTCGCTGATCTAAAACGGTTGAGAACCATTGATCTCTTCAGTCCATCATGAATGGTGCTGCTAGACTCATTTACTCCTCTAGCCGTTCCTCATCTGCTGCTCCTCTCTCCTCTCAAAGTTCTGTGCCTTGTTTTTATATCACTCCACACCTCCTGTCCCACTTACATCTCCAACCGGGTACATAAATACTCCCCTAACTGTCCCCTCTGCTCCTCCAGTGACCTACCAATGACATACCCAATAATACCATCCTCACATGCACGGCTTTAAGACTTCTCAAGGGCCTCTTCTACTCTCTGCAACTCTCCTCCTCACCCCAGAAAACCCCCTCTTCAGTCTGTACTACCCATCTTCTCACTCCTAACATCACCACCACCCCCACCTATTGTATACTCTGTTCCCCAACCTCTTAGATTTTAAGGGGAGGGGAGGGTCCTCTCCTCCTGTGTCATAACCTGTACCTGTGTGTTATCTTGTGTGGCATCTCAACTCTAATTTAATGTACAGCGCTGCATTATATGTTGGCGCTATATAAATAAAAGATAAGATTAATTACCTGCAACCACAAGCGCAGTGTGGCTAGTGTGAAAGAGCCCTAAAGCCAGCAAACACTTGATCTTGTTTGGGTTAGTGACTGAAGAGTATTGAAATAAGAGGGAATGCCGCAGAAGTGTTCAGATATTATTGTCATCAAGATTATAATTTCAGAGTCTTGCACTTCCTTCCACTCTGTACCAGGGGTGGGCAAACTTTTTGACTTGTGGGCCACAATGGGTTTTTTAATCTGACATAGGGGCCAGACCATAGGGGTCCTAAGCCCTTGTAGCTAGGACAGGATATTTAAAAAAAGAAAATATATTAAAAATAATAAATAGAAGCTTTTTATGGAGAAGCTTAAACATTGTATTGAAGCAAACTACGGTCTCTAGGAAACAATCCTAACTATTATCCTCTAGGTGTTATCTTCACTTATTGTAGGGAATGAGGAGAGCAGCAGGGCCGAATTAAAAGACTAAAGGGCCGGTTTTGGTCCCCGGGCCTTAAGCCCCCCACACATGCAACGAACGGCCGCCGATATGGGGCGACAGATCGGTCAGCCAGAGAATGGACATGTCCGTAAATCTCTGGCCGATGCCGTTAGTTTCAATGGGGGCCAGCGTTCCCATTGGAACTAACGGCTGGCACAGAAAGGGTGCCCGCTGATGCTGTGAGCGACGGAGTGCAGCCTGATGACGTCATCACGCTGCTCTCCACAGCTTATCTGTCGGCCCCCACTCGGGATGTGTGTGGGGGCCTTAAGTTTTCCCACGTCTGTCCTAATGAAGGGTGAGAACCCCGAAATTGCTTAACTGGAAGTGAAAAGTTTCCCTTCATGAACTTCAACACATATTGTCACGCAAACACAATGCAAAAGTCTTTGCATTTCCAATCTTGCACATTGTCATGAAATTAGATTTCAAGAGAAATCGTGAAGACATAGAGATTAAACTTATCTTGCTTTCTGATTCACTGATGGTATGATAAAACCGATAAAGCAACATCTTGTGAGTCAATATCATTTAAAAATAAAACCTCCGGCAAGATATGAATCTCTAGTTATATCATTAAAGTGGTGTCGTACCTTAAAAGTACTGTAGGCACAATGCCATGTATGTTCAGACATCAAAAAAAGACTACAGTGGTTTTAAGGAAACGCATATTGTATATACTCGAATATAAGCTGATTTTTTCAGCTCCTGAAATGTGCTCAAAGGATTTAATTGGGCTGAAATCGCATTTCCCGGGTGGATTTTGTGAGTGAATTGCAAAGCCCCCGAACATGGTGTCATCACTAGAGGTGTAGAGAAGGGTTGTAGAAACCCCAAAAATATTGCTCTAGCACATGTAGTTTTTGAATATATTGGGTTCTAAGCCACTGCATTATGACAGAGTTCACAGATAAGTATATATAAATATTTTTTTAAAACCTCCGATCTGCCCTTTTAGCGACACATCCGTGTTCAGTTAACCAGGGGCAGTTGTGGTGAGAATGGAAAGGTCTAGCAGACGATGGACCTTCTTAAACTTCAAATGAGATGGGTTCTGTTTGACTTTCTGCAACTTCAAATTGAACAAACAATACTATGGGCCAATGATGCTTTCTATCACATGGGAGGAACTGTATCATGGGCAAAGTGAGGCCTGCAGGCCATATCTGGCCCATTTATCTTTTTAATCGGTCCTCTTCCATGATCATGTGATCAAAAAAAGCTGTACATGCAACATGGGGTCTTGATGTGACCACAAGAGCTGGGCAATGGGATCTTTCACACCATCACGGTATGAGTTACTTCATAGTACACAGGTTTCCATAAGAAAATTTGTCCTACCTTAAACATTTGCGTCAACTGTGTTACGTGGTACTGCACAATGCATAACGCACTTCTGCACACAAGCATTTCACATACATGTATATGGAAATCCTAACGCAGCTCATCTGTAAGCATGTGGTGTGTAATATACATGTATTTGCTCTATCCATCTGCTCTGAGCCCGGCCCCTCCAAAAAATTTGAGAAGCTCATTGTGGCCCAAGAGTCAAAAATTTTGCCCACCCCTGTCCTAGGGGTGACAGCCTTGACAGCTTTGTCAGTTGGGTCTATTATTCTGCCAATAGGGAACTGAATGCGGTAGGTTCCTCTAAATGTGGTAGGTTGCTCTAAATGCGGTGGGTTCCTTTAGGTGTCATAATTAATTTTTTTTGTTATATTTTAGCATTGAATCAAAAGAACCTCTATTGGTCAAGTCATATAACTTCTGTTACCTAATTCTGTTTGCTCCTATTTTGAAGCATTAAACCATACACCTCTGCTCAATAATTGAAAAGGCATAGAGAATGCAAAGGAACCATATTAACCTCCTTGGCAGTAAAAGCCACACCCAATGCTGTTCTGGCGTGGCTTTTCCATGTCTTGCAGACATATCCATTGATATTCAATGGACATGTCTCCAGCGGTGGCTCAATGAAGATGCGGCACTCTCCTTTCTAAACAAAGCAGTGCTGTGCTTTGAGGATGTGGACACTATCCCATTTATCAGAATTCATCAGAAATAGAAGCAATGGACACTAAGCCTAAAGAATGAGCTCTTCGTCAATTTAAAGAATTAGTTCTGCGTTAATTTAAGGGCATGTACAGCGCAGGGAAAATAGACAGGGCTGCTGATTTGTGGGAAGACTACCCGTGGCTTACAGTGCGTTCCCCCCCACATTGTCCTAGCACACCCTATGAATTAGCAAAACACAGGCGCATGAAAAGTTGCACCCAAGTCATGGCTTCTCTGCATCTTGCAGACACGTCTATTGATCAGGCGTGTCATTTCGAGATCTTAACCTCCCTAGCGGTCATGACGTTTGTGTGAAGAACAAACTCTGGATGAGCTCCCATGAAAGCCGCATATCCCCGGAAAGCTACGGCGATGCTCTTTCCACAGCATTTTCGGGGTTGTGCGGCGTCACCGATCACGTCATGGTGACGTGGAAGGGGGCGGAGGGTTGGTTTTGCGCCATAGACCTCCATGTTAATGTAGAGGTGTTGGCTTTCCAGCCCTCACAGCCGGCGTCATTAATGATCCCGGCTGTGTGGAGAGTGTACACTGCCGCGATTGCCCGTACCACGCAGTTAAAAACAGCGTGGTATGGGCAGACCTCTAGGGAGGTTAACCTGTGTCGCTTTGAGGATGTGAAGTGGACACTCATTCATCAGAATAAGAAGCAGCGGATATGAAGCAGAATTAACTTTGTCAATTTAAAGAATTAGTTCTTTGCGTTTGGCGTGACTGTTCACAAACTTTGATCCAACCAAAGTCGGTACAGTCACGGCTAGTTTGAACAATCTTCCTGGGTATGTTAAGGCTGCCATACACAGCCCGAGTAGGTCAGACAGACCTACTCCGATATGCACCGGAGTGCAAACGTGATGACGTCATCACGTTTGCACCCTGGTGCATTATGGGGCCCCTTCAGTCGGCCGGCACCCTTTTGGCATCGGCTTGCATCGGCCAGAGAATATCGGACATGTCCGTTCTCTGGCCGGCCGAGCTGTGGGGCGACAGAGATCTGTCGCCCCATGTGGGCACATGCCGATAAGCGGCCGATTTTTAACCTGACCGACGGCGCGAGTGCGCACGCCCGTCGGCCAGGTTAAAAATCGGCTGCTTATCGGCATGTGTATGGCAGCCTAGCACAAGAATTGGGGAGTTTAAATGCGTTTCTGTAGAAAGCGCTTCTCCAGTCCCCATCCGTCGCTAGTTGTAATAGCAATATCTAGGATAAAAAGTTTATGTTTATTCAAATTTTTCGATTTGCTACTTGCAGGATCACGCCTAGGCTTTTACCTTGTGATCGGACAGTCCGTGTTCTTCGTGATATTACTGTGATCTAGCGAAACTCTATATTGTGGTTGGGAAAGTGCTTCTCCTTTTTAATTCACAAAAATAACCATTATTGAAAATTAATGTGACATCATTATGTAAAAAATGAACTTCCTCTATATTATAATGCACGACCATGCATTTCGGCCATGTGCACAGAGAGTGGTAACCTACTGAGTTCACATAGAGCAGTGGTTCTCAATCTGTGGGTTGGGGCGCCCTTGGGGGTCGAACATCCTTTTCACAGGAGTCGCCGAGCTCTAACGAGCAGCAGTGCTGATGCCCACAAGCTGGGTGGGAAGTAAGGAGGGAGAGTAATGCCCCCTCCCTCTCACTTTGGAGGGATGGGGCATTACTCTCCCTCCTAACCTCCCACCCTGCACATCACTTGCATAAGCGAATGGGAAAAAATAAGGGAGGGGACATTACACTTACCTGATTGTGCCGGAAGTGACGCCGCGGAGTGTGACTTCCGGTATTAGGAACACAGAAGTGACACTCTGCACCCGCACTTCCACAATGTGGACACATTGGGGTCGCAGAACCACTGACATAGAGCAACAAGAGTGGAATTGCTATAGGCTACGGACATTTACATGTTATTACTTGTCTTGCAAAACAACTTTGTGTTTGTCCTAATTTATTGGAATAAATCCTAAATAAACAGCATGTGGAAGAAAAACTTCACAGAAGAAATGAAAACCAGTCCATCGAGGCTAATTGTCTCCAGAAACTTACCATTTTGTTAAAAAGATTATAGTAGATAATCACTTGTGTTTTGATTAAACGCATATGTAAAATAGTTATTAGTTATTATGTAAAATATGTAAAATAGTTATTAGAGACCTCAGGGTTATGGTACTGATGGGGAATTTGAAAACACAGAAAGAGAGGCTGGAATGGGAA
>CM070036.1:150585074-150595224 GCA_036250615.1 Ptychadena robeensis | reverse complement strand
GTATTAGCCTGAAGAAGGGATCTGCGATATCCCGAAAGCTTGCTTCTCTAATGATTTCAGCCAATAAACGGTATCACTTGATCTCCAAACTTGCTAAAATAGTTATTGAAATTTACCTTAAAATTATTTGGAGTGTGGTGTGAGAAGTTTTGTTTGTGACTGAGGTAAATGGGCGGTCCTAGGCAGATCGGTGCCTTGGGCAAGCATCCCCTCTGGCTCCATCTCTCCCCTCATGATAGAGTACCTCTCATCACTGCAGAAAGGGGTGGTGGTGCAGCAGAGTCACAAACTAAAGGTGGCCATACACGCTGTGTGAGTTCGCTGTGATCGATTGTACATGAATTAATTGATCCCGCTCGAAGAATCTTTATCAAACAGGTAACCAACATGTTGGTAAACCCCTTTCCAAAGTACCAAACGGGATAGATTGCGCAGAAGTGCTGTGCCTCGATTTGAGGGAGTTCAGTGACATCATCGTCCCTCGATTGCGTGGGTATTGACCCATGTATGGGGACCTTTACAGACTTACCTGCACTCCTCCAGAGACAAGCTTCTCTCCCCCTGGGTGGCCACACATTTCATAGGCGGGTACGCTGGGGGGGGAGTCACCTGGGCATTGGAATTTTTTTTACCACTGGTGGTAAATATAGACTTGATGGTTAGCAACACAATGAAGCAAAAGAAGACCAAGTGGTCCATAGAGGAATACTTATAACAGGGTTTAGATCAGGGGTGGGCAAACAATTCTTTTGGTTAAATATATTTTTATTAAATAAAGAAAAAAAGTTTTCCATTTACTAAATATTAGGTAATACTAATAGAATAGAAAACAGATTCCAGTCCAAAGCTGGACTGGAATCTGTTTGATATGTGGGGCACAATGGGTTTTTACATTTGACAACGGGGCCTGGCCCAGACCTTGTAAGGACATTGGTGTCCCAAGTCCGGCTGGGAAACTTTTAGATTACATCACTGCTAAAAAAAATCATATAGCCAGAGAGGTTAGAAATAAGAAAAATATTAATAAATATATACAAAAAATGTAAGCTTTGGATGGTAAACGTAAACATTCTACTGCAGACATGGGCAAACTATATATGGGAGGAGACCAGAACATTCATCTTCAAGGCATGATCTCCACTTATTGGAGGGAACGAGCAGGGGACTGTGTTTTGATAACAAGGTGACAAAGGGCCGGATATGGCCCACGGGCCGTAGTTGTTGTTATTATTATTATTATCATTTCTTTATATAGTGCCAGCATATTACGCAGCGCTGTACAATACATTAGAGTGGAGATACAACACAATGTAACACAGGTACAGGTAATGACACAGGAGGAATAGAGAGCCTTCCCGGTCGGGCTTACCCTTGTTTGGTTTAGACTCAAGACCCCTTCTTGGAATCTAATGTAAAATAATAATTCTAAGTTTAGAGTTGAATATGTCATGGCATGTCCAGGCGTGGCCAAGGTAGAGCCAAGGGGCCAAATGCGACCCACATTTTCATTTCCACGAAGTCATAGAATCAATTACTGTATATGCAGAGGCAATCTGCACTGGGGTGACACATTGCAATTTTTTTATACATGGCTGAAGAAGTTGCTTCAAGAGTATCAAGAGGACTCCTCAAAAACTACAGCTGCAATGTCAGTGTAAAGGTAGCCATACACAGGTCGATTTCCCACACGATTCCTGGCCAATCGATCAACGGGTGCGTGCACGCCGATCGATCGACGAGGAATCGAGTGCAGCCCACCTTGACCGATCGACATGGCCCCCAAATCGGATCGGCCAGAGAACCAACCTGCTGGTGTTTTCTGATCAATTGAGCACACATCAAGGGGCGTTTGACATTTGTGAATTGATCGACTGGTAACAGAATCGTCCAGGAATCGGTGGCCTAAGGTGGTAGGCACAGACTTGTATGGTCGATTGATCGACGCCTGTGGCTTCACCGGAATCGATCGGATGGTCGATCGATCGCTCAGGAATCGACACGTGTATGGCTAGCTTTAAAGCTGAAGAACAGTGTTTGACCATCCCTACTATCAGCATAAATCTTTAAGGTGAGCAATGCTGGGAGGACTACAAGCTTCAGCATGCCTAGGCGTAGCTTTATCACTATTATGGCTAATGCTTTACAATAATTGTACCAAGTATGTGGGCAAGTAGAGATCTGCCCCATGGGGTAGTTAATTTGCATTTAATGTTAACCTCCTGTGCTGAATGATCGGCCCACACACATTTTCATCTTCCCAAACCTGGCCCTCTTTAAAAAAAAGTTTGGACACCCCTGTTCTAGACATAAAACTAGTATATAAACCTTACATTTTGGAGGGGGAAGTGAAAGTTGGTCTTGAACCCTGGAGTTCAGCTTTTAATATAATTGTGGACTTTTTTGTTGCTGGAAAGTGTCCTATTCTGGAATGGTTAATCAACACAACATCTGTCTTCATGTTTTTTTAGATTTTTGCTATAATGCTTTTTATTAATGAATTTCATCATGGTAGTATTGAACATTTTCCAACGCTGGTGAATGTGTTAACTCTCCCAGAAGGAAGTTGTGGCAGCTAGACTTCCCTCTTGGTTCCAGCCATGTGTTATGACATGGTGAGACCATCCCGACACCTCCTGTTTCCTCAGTCTCAGAAAGCTTCCTCAGTTAGGCGGAGCAAAAACAAGCCAATGTTTCTGTTACATTGAACAGTAAAATTCGATTGTTTAAATTCATAAGGCCCCCATACACGGGTCGGATTCTGGCCGGATTCCGGGCCGATTGATTCCGGGCGCGTGCACGCGAAACGATCGTGCCGGAATCGTGTGCAGCCCACCTTGTCCGATCGATCACGTCCGATCGTTCAGGGGCCCAGAATCCGATCCGACAGAGAACCAACATGTTGGTCTTTTTGATCCGATTCTGCACACATCAGGGGGAGTTGCCATTTGTGAGGTGGACAATCGGACACGGAATTGTCCCGGAATCCGTGTGACAAGGTGGTATGCAGCGATCGGATTCTCTTAATTGGCCGATCGATCACACCTGCGATTCCTGCCAGAATCGCCGGAATCGATCGGATAGGTGATCGAGCGGCCATGGAATCCGACTGTGTATGGCTGGCTATAGTCAAAAATCGATTTCCTTTTTTTCTAAATTGACTAAAAGTGATGTAAATTAATCGCAATATATTAGTCGATTTTACAAGTACAAGGCTAGGGTTCCACTATACCACTATACGTAATCGCATCCAAACGCAAGCCCCCATTAGGGCCATGTTATTGGGCGCACTACGTACAACTAATGTGCCTGGTCACATTGGTCGTACGTTATTATGACGCGTCCATTGTTTGTCAATGGATGTGCCATCCATTATCTGATTGTTTGTCAATGGATGTGTCATCCATTATCTGATTTGATCTTCTGGAAAGAAATTTTAGGAATGGGGTTTGCTTCAAATACACTGTTTCAGGGTACCAACGCTTTTTGATGGATTGACACTCGATATAAAGCATACATTCGTGCATATGCATTGTTGAAAAGATTATGCTCTCCTCCGCTTGTTCTCTGCAATGAGTGCACATAATTCCTAGAGTTGTGCAAATATTGCCTTTGGAACTATGCATTAGCGTTCTCATGACACTGTGGGCAACAACAGGCAGTGTATAGGAATTATCTCTGATCATTGCAATGAATAAGTGCAGGAACTCTAAAAAGATAACAACGTCCGTGTCACATGTCGCCTGTTACACATCACCGCCATCACCATCATTAATGCATGGATTTGGCACACCTATGACGGGCGTGCTGGGACCTGAATATATGACTATATATGCTGTTTTTCTCTTAGATTTATTATTGTAATCGATATACATAATTCTCTGCCTAGACCAATGATCTGAACGCCTCCCTGATGAAGCCCACCGGGCCAAATGTGTCAGAGGATCAGCAGACCATTGAAAAAAATTCAGTAGTAATTAAATTGTTGATGTATATGTAATACCATTATTTTTTCAATGTTTTTGTTTTAAAATTGATGACAATCACTTGGACCGCGTGTGGTCCCAACATGTCAAATTTTAACTTTAACCCTAAAGCCCCCCATACACATTCCGATTTTTCGTACGAATTTTGCCCGACCGACCAACGTGGTCGGGAGATAAATCGATCGGGAGATTAATCGGATGCGGAATTATGTACCCGACCGATCCAGATTTCTCAAAATCGTCCGAAAAATCGGTTGGGACTGCTTCGGACCTGTCCGTAAGTTTTGGTCGATCTGCTGTTAATAAATAGTGTCATGCTGATCTATTCAAATTCAAATTCCGATTTTTCGTGCCAGCCGACCGATCAACCATAACATTTTAGGTGAAAATCGGGTGACACGATCGGACGAAAAATCGGTCGGGAGAATAATCGGAACGTGTATGGGGGGCTTAACTTGTAGTCGTTCTTAACATTTCAAAATAAAGACCTATTAATTAACATTGATTCCTTGGTGCCTGCAATTGCCAAATTTAGTGGTCCCTGTTAGGGACCGGGGTGTACCCATTCACCCAAAACTAGGGTTAATCTTTTTCTTGTTTTAATTTAATTCCTTGGCTAGGGCATATTTCAATTTAACTTGACGCCGACACTCCTTACCCCTTAGCGAACACTATTTTACACCTATGGTGGGTCGCCCAATACAGGCTCTTGGTCTGGCCCCTTTATCAAATCTAAGAAGGCAATGTGGCCCACCCCTGAACTACACCAACGGGCCACCAAATCTACCCAACGTCTCTTGAAGTCCAATGATCAATGAATGTGTGCAGTAACCCGTACCGACCAACTGATTTCCTTTTCTTAAGCCGTGTTGGTGAGAGATGGATTCTGTTGGTCTTCCAGTATTGTTGCATTTTGGTTTTTGTTGATTTTTCTAATCCTTAACATGTCCCATTGTTCAGTTGGCTCATGTAAAAGCTGCTCAGTCAAGAGTTTTTGAAAATCCGGTCTGTTTCCTCTTTATAAGTGATCCGTTAGACCTTTTTTTTTGCTTGTTATTCAGTCGCTAAGCAAATATCAGCAGTAAAATCCCTTCATGGAATAGCTTGTTTGTATTTCAGTGTCATAGTGTTGCCGTGCAAAACACACAAATATTCCAACCCCTGACATGCATAGGCAAGGCCGCAGAGCTCTTCTCACAGATTGAAAATGAAAGTACTGGAATTCAGAATTCTGCTATTCCGTTTAATGTCCCAGGGCTCATACCAGAATTAGTGAGATCATTAATGACATTTCCAAACTCGTATGGACGTAGAGAAGAAGCAGGATTCAGACAGCCCACGCAGGATATGGAGCTTAGAACCCTGGCATGGCTTGTTCGCTTTTGTGAGCGGTCCAGATGCGCAAACGTTCTTTAAAGGACAATGTCCAAGAAATGGTCCTTCTTGCTGTCCACCCTACTCTGGGCCCATGAGATGTTTACAGAGGCTCCAGCACATCCAAGAGGAGGAGAGACTCCTACAAGGAGATGGGAGGGTCCGTGTTGGAATGGCTTTTCCCTTATGGAACATCCTGAGTAGACCTCTTTCTCTTCCTGGTTGTCCTACAACTCAAGTTGCGTGCACTGTTGGCTTACTTTGTGAGCTGATTGCAAAGGCTCTGGAAATTATATCATCACCTAATTTGATGTAGATGTAGAGAAGGGTTGTGGGAACATATGAATTATTTTTTTTGCTCCTGCACATGTAGTTTTTGCATAAATTAAGTTAAAAAACGTATTTTTTTATTTTATTTTTACTTGACTTTGAACTTAATTTGTGCAAAAAGAGCCCCCCTTTTCTAGAAAGGAACATTTTCAAGCCCCCCTCTATTCAAACTACACAAGTCCTGATTTAGGGCCATTTCACACTAGCCACTTTTAAATTGCAGTACCACAACGCAGTGTGAATTGAGTAACGCAAAGTACACACATTTCCGTAAGAACTTTTCACACTGGCCATGAGTTTGCATTTCTGTTTCAATTGTTTTTTTTAAAAAGAAATTTCAAGATAAAGTTACAGACAAATACATCCGTACAATAAAAGTGGGGAAGTCCCTCTGTTTACAAGATCAAATAGAAACAATTAGGTACGCACAAGAGAAAAGCACTGTGTGACAGCTGCAATATGACTATGAAAGGATGACATTTGGACTGCAGGTAGTCTCAGGGGTTAGTTACTAAACCAGAAAATGTCAGGGTTGTACCACTGAGGTATGAGATCTGGGGGTTCAAACTGTGTTGTACTGCAAGAGTTACATGTGATCTAAAGCCAGCTGGTGACCTGTGGATGGAGGCAGCTAATCGGAGGATCAATCAGGAACAGGGAGGTCCATCTGCAGCAGAATCTACCATGCAGGAGGCTGACACAGAGGACAGTGAGGGAGACAGTGAGGAAGACCACCCTACATATAGGGTGAGTACCAAACACCATCTCCTGGTACTCATCTGAGGAGCTCACTAAAAAAAGTTATGTGCACCCCTGATCATACAGTAGCTTGCAAAAGTATTCAGCACTACTTTGTATTGGTCTTTCACATGTTTGTGGCTGTAATGTGACAAAATGTGGAAAAGTTCAAGGGGACCGAATACTTTTGCAAGCCACTGTATATACACACACACACACACACACACACACTAATCATACAGAAACATTTATCATTCACACCGACACACACACTTCAATCATCCGGCCATATGAATCTTTCACATAGAGACAAAGTCACAGACACACACAGAGATGCAGAGAGACACACATTACATGCACTCTACTTACTGTCTGCAGCTAGTTCTCCCCTGGCCGGCTTTCTGTGTGTTTCTCAGGCTTGTCTGATTGGCTAGTGGGAGGGGAGGGTGGGTGGACTGTGTGCAATCTACAGAGGGAGAAGAGAACTGGCAGTGGGGAGAACCAATAGGCAGCTGATTTCTGCAGTTATCCCCCCCCCCCCCTATCTGGCTGACAGCGTAATTCTCTTGCAGAGAGTTTCAACTACCCCCTGAGCTGCGCCCCGAAGTACCTCCATGCCCCCCAGTTTGGGAACCACTGCAATAAGCACATGTACATATCCAGATGTGTTAGCTATGACCTGAGATGTGGCTTTGTTTACATTCGTTTCTACCCTTGCCATCACAGACTATAATAGAGTCATGTTCCTAGACTTGATGATCATGTAACAGCTCCATCACTCATCAGAGAGCAAGAAACTCAAAGGCCCACTCACTTGTAAAAAATGTCAGGATTTTTGGGTGCCGGTATTTGTACCAAATCACAAACATATGATTAGAAAGCCATCTCCGCAAAGGCAAAGTACAAATTATAGTGTTTAACATGATTAGACACAAGTTCGCGTTTTCTTCGTTTTAATTTCTCAGCGTATAATCAACATGCAGATGACAATTTCTATAATTGGAAAGGCAAGTGGTTTTCATTAACCCTTTCTTCCGACGAGAACATTGCCATTACCGTTGAACATGAAAAAAAAAGTCAAGCAAGCACGTGTTTTGAGTCAGAAACAGATGTGTTTTTATTTGCAGGGTCTGCTGGGGATACGGTGGTGTAGTAGACGCATGTCTTATAGATGGAGGGGTTTTAAACTGTCAACAATGTATAATAGGTGATAAAAATAACTCTGTCTGTCTGGTTTGTTTACAGCTGTGTTATACATTAAAGAGGACCTGTTATCACAAAACTCTACTTCCTACATTCTTGTTCCTGTCTGTGTTTTGTAGTTTTTATCAAGAACTGTTTGGTTAACCATGGAATGAACTAGGAAGCTTAGTCTCCGTGTACTTATGTGATTAAGGTCCATAGCTATAGCTCCACTGTGCACTTGTATAGTCTGACATCATCACATTCAATAAGCGTAACCCATAGCGTGGCCGATAACACAATGGGCTGCTGTATACCAAATGCTTCTGAGCACGTTGGTCTGAATTGAACCAAGGGATTTCTGCTCAGTGCACAAGTCCCCCATGAAAGCCAATAGGCTATGACAGTGGTTCGCGGGCCCTCATTTTTAACCTGAGTTTGAATGGGGAGGGGGGCTCGATAAATAGAAAAGGGGGGCCCTGCAAGAAAAGTTTGGGAACCATTGGGCTGTGACACGTTTATCTCCACAAACCAGCCTCCGACCCGTCATCTCAAGCCTTCGTCGTGCTCATGTCGACGTGAGGTCAAGTGTCGGCATAAACGTAATGGAGGCTTGGTGTGTGACGCATTCATTGACAGTCAATGGACGCATCATAAACCTCCACCACCTATGCAGTCATGGGGCTGTGCGTCGACGTAAATGTGACTAGCCCCACAGTTGACATCACCGACGCGTTTCTTGGGCCTCATCGGGGGGGTGTAGAGATCCCAGTTTAACGCCAAAACGAAAGTAACATTACGCGACATTGTCTCATAACTGTCCACAAGAAATAATAATAACTGTGCTTAGCTTTTCACAATATGAAAGTCATGGGTGTATACGTGTGATGGAGGTAACAGGCAGGCGAGAGGAAGGTAACTGTAGCATAATAATGGAAGAAAGCCGGTAAGAATAACTCATTTTGGAAAGTACAGATACAACTTTAGTTTTTCTGTATTTTTTTTTATATAAACTGCTGAAACTAGATGTAAAAAAAAAAAAAAAATTTACCATAAAGAAGAAAAACTTACTGAAACCTGAATCAGACCCGTTCTCTGAAATGCGAGTTTCACTTGTTTTTAGTCAGTTTCTTATAATTTATTGAGGAGAAGTCTGCTGGTGGGTGTGGGGTTTTGTTGTACTTCCCCTCAAGTGGTGATTAAAAGTTGTAATTCAAAGCTGAGTTGGTGTTTAACACAAACTTTATAATAATTATCTGGAAGTATTCTGGGGTTTTTTCTGACAGAATCAGAAAGCTATAGATTAAATTCTAAGATGTCAATGGTAGGTCAGATGAGCTCCAAACATAAACATTTAAATATTTAAATACAGAAATGAAATACATATCTGAGAGTTGGTTTACTTTTTAAAGTGTACCTGAACATGTACAAGGAACATGTATTATTATAATTATCTTTTATTTATATAGCACCAACATAGCACACAGCGCTGTACAAGAAATTAGAGTTGAGATGGCACACACGATAACACACAGGTACAGGTTATGACACCGGAGGAGTGGAGGACCCTGCCCAATCGGGCTTACAATCTAATACCTAGGTGCCCAACCTGCAGCCCGGGGGCCGCATGCGGCCCTTTGGGCGTTTTCTGGCGGCCCTCCTCCACTTTGATTTAAAGGTTATGTGCCCCATAGATATCATCAAAGACTTTGATGAAATATATGACACAAAATGTGTATTACTATACCATAGTGTTTCCTAATGCTTGAAGTATATTTTAAAACAAGTTTTGTTATTAAAAATGTAAAATAACACCTTCTAGCTCTGCCTGCTGCCATTTGAAATGCTTTTACAAGTCAGTATAAATTGAAAATGTTATGTGCGGCCCTTCAGTGATGCCGAGGGCACTTGTGGCCCTCCATATCAACTCAGTTGCCCACCACTGATCTAATAGGTTGGGGAACAAAGTATACAGTAGGTGGAGGGTGGTACTGGCATGGTATTGAAGGATAGGCCAAACTGAAGAGGGGTGTTTTCAGGGCTTTTTTAAAAGTGGCAAAGGTAGGAGCAAGTCTAATGGGGTGAGGGAGAGAGTTCCAGAGAGTAGGAAAGGCCCTAGAGAAGTCTTGAAGTTGCGTATATGATGATGTTATAAGTGGGGATGTCAGTAGTAGGTCACTGGAGGAGCGGAGGGGGCGGTTAGGGGTGTATTTGTGTACAAGGTTGGAGATGTAAAGAGGACAGGAGGTGTGGAGTGATTTAAAAGCAAGGCACAGAACTCTGAATGTGATTCTCTGGACAATTGGAAGCCAGTGTAGCGGCGAGGAGTACATGAGTCTAGCAGGAGTCTCTCCTCACTAAGACAGTTTGACAAATACATTTTATTCACACATTTTTCAGATAGATATGAACTAAGAAAGATACAAATCTCCTTGTCCACTGAGTGCTAAGGACTGCTGACTTATTACTACAGAATAATAGGATGCACTCTCAGTGATGTCACCGGTCTCTAGTGATTGGATAGGCTGCATTCTCAGTGATGT